>ONZH01010866.1:0-11692 GCA_900303285.1 Rhinella marina | reverse complement strand
GTCAGTGTCATTATCCTGTACCCCGAGTGTCAGTGTCATTATCCTGTACCCCGAGTGTCAGTGTCATTATCCTGTACCCCGAGTGTCAGTGTCATTATCCTGTACCCCGAGTGTCAGTGTCATTATTCCTGTACCCCGAGTGTCAGTGTCATTATCCTGTACCCCGAGTGTCAGTGTCATTATCCTGTACCCCGAGTGTCAGTGTCATTATCCTGTACCCCGAGTGTCAGTGTCATTATCCTGTACCCGAGTGTCAGTGTCATTATCCTGTATCCCCGAGTGTCAGTGTCAGTGTCATTATCCTGTACCCCGAGTGTCAGTGTCATTATCCTGTACCCCGAGTGTCAGTGTCATTATCCTGTACCCCGAGTGTCAGTGTCATTATCCCTGTACCCCGAGTGTCAGTGTCATGTATTATCCTGTACCCCGAGTGTCAGTGTCATTATCCTGTACCCCGAGTGTCAGTGTCATTATCCTGTACCCCCCGAGTGTCAGTGTCATTATCCTGTACCCCGAGTGTCAGTGTCATTATCCTGTACCCCGAGTGTCAGTGTCATTATCCTGTACCCGAGTGTCAGTGTCATTATCCTGTACCCCGAGTGTCAGTGTCATTATCCTGTACCCCGAGTGTCAGTGTCATTATCCCTGTACCCCGAGTGTCAGTGTCATTATCCTGTACCCCCGAGTGTCAGTGTCATTATCCTGTACCCCGAGTGTCAGTGTCATTATCCTGTACCCCGAGTGTCAGTGTCATTATCCTGTACCCGAGTGTCAAGTGTCATTATCCTGTACCCCGAGTGTCAGTGTCATTATCCTGTACCCCGAGTGTCAGTGTCATTATCCTGTACCCCGAGTGTCAGTGTCATTATCCTGTACCCGAGTGTCAGTGTCATTATCCTGTACCCCGAGTGTCAGTGTCATTATCCTGTACCCCGAGTGTCAGTGTCATTATCCTGTACCCCGAGTGTCAGTGTCATTATCCTGTACCCCGAGTGTCAGTGTCATTATCCTGTACCCGAGTGTCAGTGTCATTATCCTGTACCCCGAGTGTCAGTGTCATTATCCTGTACCCGAGTGTCAGTGTCATTATCCTGTACCCCGAGTGTCAGTGTCATTATCCTGTACCCCGAGTGTCAGTGTCATTATCCTGTACCCCGAGTGTCAGTGTCATTATCCTGTACCCGAGTGTCAGTGTCATTATCCTGTACCCCGAGTGTCAGCGTCATTATCCTGTACCCCGAGTGTCAGTGTCATTATCCTGTACCCCGAGTGTCAGTGTCATTATCCTGTACCCCGAGTGTCAGTGTCATTATCCTGTACCCCGAGTGTCAGTGTCATTATCCTGTACCCCGAGTGTCAGTGTCATTATCCCTGTACCCGAGTGTCAGTGTCATTATCCTGTACCCCAAGTGTCAGTGTCATTATCCTGTACCCCGAGTGTCAGTGTCATTATCCTGTACCTGTCCGAGTGTCAGTGTCATTATCCTGTACCCCCGAGTGTCAGTGTCATTATCCTGTACCCCGAGTGTCAGTGTCATTATCCCTGTACCCCGAGTGTCAGTGTCATTATCCTGTACCCCGAGTGTCAGTGTCATTATCCTGTACCCCGAGTGTCAGTGTCATTATCCTGTACCCCGAGTGTCAGTGTCATTATCCTGTACCCGAGTGTCAGTGTCATTATCCTGTACCCCGAGTGTCAGTGTCAATTATCCTGTACCCCGAGTGTCAGTGTCATTATCCTGTACCCCGAGTGTCAGTGTCATTATCCTGTACCCGAGTGTCAGTGTCATTATCCTGTACCCCGAGTGTCAGTGTCATTATCCTGTACCCCAAGTGTCAGTGTCATTATCCTGTACCCCGAGTGTCAGTGTCATTATCCTGTACCCCGAGTGTCAGTGTCATTATCCTGTACCCCGAGTGTCAGTGTCATTATCCTGTACCCCGAGTGTCAGTGTCATTATCCCTGTACCCGAGTGTCAGTGTCATTATCCTGTACCCCGAGTGTCAGTGTCATTATCCTGTACCCCGAGTGTCAGTGTCATTATCCTGTACCCCAAGTGTCAGTGTCATTATCCTGTACCCCGAGTGTCAGTGTCATTATCCTGTACCCCGAGTGTCAGTGTCATTATCCCTGTACCCCAGTGTCAGTGTCATTATCCTGTACCCCGAGTGTCAGTGTCATTATCCTGTACCCCCCGAGTGTCAGTGTCATTATCCTGTACCCCGAGTGTCAGTGTCATTATCCTGTACCCCGAGTGTCAGTGTCATTATCCTGTACCCCAGTGTCAGTGTCATTATCCTGTACCCCGAGTGTCAGTGTCATTATCCTGTACCCGAGTGTCAGTGTCATTATCCCTGTACCCCGAGTGTCCAGTGTCATTATCCTGTACCCGAGTGTCAGTGTCATTATCCTGTACCCCGAGTGTCAGTGTCATTATCCTGTACCCCCGAGTGTCAGTGTCATTATCCTGTACCCCCCGAGTGTCAGTGTCATTATCCCTGTACCCGAGTGTCAGTGTCATTATCCTGTACCCCGAGTGTCAGTGTCATTATCCTGTACCCCGAGTGTCAGTGTCATTATCCTGTACCCCGAGTGTCAAGTGTCATTATCCTGTACCCCGAGTGTCAGTGTCATTATCCTGTACCCCGAGTGTCAGTGTCATTATCCTGTACCCCGAGTGTCAGTGTCATTATCCTGTACCCCGAGTGTCAGTGTCATTATCCTGTACCCCGAGTGTCAGTGTCATTATCCTGTACCCGAGTGTCAGTGTCATTATCCTGTACCCCGAGTGTCAGTGTCATTCCTGTACCCCGAGTGTCAGTGTTCATTATCCTGTACCCCGAGTGTCAGTGTCATTATCCTGTACCCCCCGAGTGTGTCAGTGTCATTATCCTGTACCCCGAGTGTCAGTGTCATTATCCTGTACCCCGAGTGTCAGTGTCATTATCCTGTACCCGAGTGTCAGTGTCATTATCCTGTACCCCGAGTGTCAGTGTCATTATCCTGTACCCCGAGTGTCAGTGTCATTATCCTGTACCCAAGTGTCCAGTGTGTCATTATCCTGTACCCCGAGTGTCAGTGTCATTATCCTGTACCCCGAGTGTCAGTGTCATTATCCTGTACCCCGAGTGTCAGTGTCATTATCCTGTACCCCGAGTGTCAGTGTCATTATCCTGTACCCCAAGTGTCAGTGTCATTATCCTGTACCCCGAGTGTCAGTGTCATTATCCTGTACCCCGAGTGTCAGTGTCATTATCCTGTACCCCGAGTGTCAGTGTCATTATCCTGTACCCCGAGTGTCAGTGTCATTATCCTGTACCCCCGAGTGTCAGTGTCATTATCCTGTACCCCGAGTGTCAGTGTCATTATCCTGTACCCGAGTGTCAGTGTCATTATCCTGTACCCCGAGTGTCAGTGTCATTATCCTGTACCCCCAGTGTCAGTGTCATTATCCTGTACCCGAGTGTCAGTGTCATTATCCTGTACCCCGAGTGTCAGTGTCATTATCCTGTACCCCGAGTGTCAGTGTCATTATCCTGTACCCCGAGTGTCAGTGTCATTATCCTGTACCCCGAGTGTCAGTGTCATTATCCTGTACCCCGAGTGTCAGTGTCATTATCCTGTACCCCGAGTGTCAGTGTCATTATCCTGTACCCCGAGTGTCAGCGTCATTATCCTGTACCCGAGTGTCAGCGTCATTATCCTGTACCCGAAGTGTCAGTGTCATTATCCTGTACCCGAGTGTCAGTGTCATTATCCTGTACCCCGAGTGTCAGTGTCATTATCCTGTACCCGAGTGTCAGTGTCATTATCCTGTACCCCGAGTGTCAGTGTCATTATCCTGTACCCCGAGTGTCAGTGTCATTATCCTGTACCCCGAGTGTCAGTGTCATTATCCTGTACCCCGAGTGTCAGTGTCATTATCCTGTACCCCCCGAGTGTCAGTGTCATTATCCTGTACCCGAGTGTCAGTGTCATTATCCTGTACCCCAAGTGTGTCAGTGTCATTATCCTGTACCCCGAGTGTCAGTGTCCATTATCCTGTACCCCAAGTGTCAGTGTCATTATCCTGTACCCCGAGTGTCAGTGGTCATTATCCTGTACCCCGAGTGTCAGTGTCATTATCCTGTACCCCGAGTGTCAGTGTCATTATCCTGTACCCCGAGTGTCAGTGTCATTATCCCTGTACCCCGAGTGTCAGTGTCATTATCCCGTACCCCGAGTGTCAGTGTCATTATCCCGTACCCCGAGTGTCAGCGTCATGTACCCGAGTGTCAGGTCATTATCCGTACCCCGAGTGTCAGCGTCATTATCCCGTACCCCGAGTGTCAGCGTCATTATCCCGTACCCCGAGTGTCAGTGTCATTATCCCGTACCCGAGTGTCAGTGTCATTATCCTGTACCCCGAGTGTCAGTGTCATTATCCTGTACCCCCGAGTGTCAGTGTCATTATCCTGTACCCCGAGTGTCAGTGTCATTATCCTGTACCCGAGTGTCAGTGTCATTATCCTGTACCCCGAGTGTCAGTGTCATTATCCTGTACCCCGAGTGTCAGTGTCATTATCCTGTACCCCGAGTGTCAGTGTCATTATCCCTGTACCCCGAGTGTCAGTGTCATTATCCTGTACCCCGAGTGTCAGTGTCATTATCCTGTACCCCGAGTGTCATTCATCCTGTACCCGAGTGTCAGTGTCATTATCCTGTACCCCGAGTGTCAGTGTCATTATCCTGTACCCCGAGTGTCAGTGTCATTATCCTGTACCCGAGTGTCATTATCCTGTAACCCTGAGTGTCAGTGTCATTATCCTGTACCCCGAGTGTCAGTGTCAATTATCCTGTACCCGAGTGTCAGTGTCATTATCCTGTACCCCCGAGTGTCAGTGTCATTATCCTGTACCCCGAGTGTCAGTGTCATTATCCTGTACCCGAGTGTCAGTGTCATTATCCCTGTACCCCGAGTGTCAGTGTCATTATCCCCTGTACCCGAGTGTCAGTGTCATTATCCCTGTACCCCGAGTGTCAGTGTCATTATCCTGTACCCCAAGTGTCAGTGTCATTATCCTGTACCCCGAGTGTCAGTGTCATTATCCTGTACCCCGAGTGTCAGTGTCATTATCCTGTACCCCAAGTGTCAGTGTCATTATCCTGTACCCGAGTGTCAGTGTCATTATTCCTGTACCCCGAGTGTCAGTGTCATTATCCTGTACCCCGAGTGTCAGTGTCATTATCCTGTACCCCGAGTGTCAGTGTCATTATCCTGTACCCCGAGTGTCAGTGTCATTATCCCTGTACCCCGAGTGTCAGTGTCATTATCCTGTACCCCGAGTGTCAGTGTCATTATCCTGTACCCCGAGTGTCAGTGTCATTATCCTGTACCCCGAGTGTCATTATCCCTGTACCCCGAGTGTCAGTGTCATTATCCTGTACCCCGAGTGTCAGTGTCATTATCCTGTACCCCGAGTGTCAGTGTCATTATCCTGTACCCCGAGTGTCAGTGTCATTATCCTGTACCCCGAGTGTCAGTGTCATTATCCTGTACCCCGAGTGTCATTATCCCTGTACCCGAGTGTCAGTGTCATTATCCTGTACCCCGAGTGTCAGTGTCATTATCCTGTACCCCGAGTGTCATTATCCCCTGTACCCCGAGTGTCAGTGTCATTATCCTGTACCCCGAAGTGTCAGTGTCATTATCCTGTACCCCGAGTGTCAGTGTCATTATCCTGTACCCCGAGTGTCAGTGTCATTATCCTGTACCCCGAGTGTCAGTGTCATTATCCTGTACCCCGAGTGTCAGTGTCATTATCCTGTACCCCGAGTGTCAGTGTCATTATCCTGTACCCCGAGTGTCAGTGTCATTATCCTGTACCCCGAGTGTCAGTGTCATTATCCTGTACCCCGAGTGTCAGTGTCATTATCCTGTACCCGAGTGTCAGTGTCATTATCCTGTACCCCAGTGTCAGTGTCATTATCCTGTACCCCGAGTGTCATTATCCTGTACCCGAGTGTCAGTGTCATTATCCTGTACCCCGAGTGTCAGTGTCATTATCCTGTACCCCGAGTGTCATTATCCCTGTACCCCGAGTGTCAGTGTCATTATCCTGTACCCCCGAGTGTCAGTGTCATTATCCTGTACCCCGAGTGTCAGTGTCATTATCCTGTACCCCGAGTGTCATTATCCTGTACCCCGAGTGTCATTATCCTGTACCCCCGAGTGTCATTATCCCGTACCCCAAGTGTCAGTGTCATTATCCCTGTACCCCAAGTGTCAGTGTCATTATCCTGTACCCCAAGTGTCAGTGTCATTATCCTGTACCCCGAGTGTCAGTGTCATTATCCTGTACCCGAGTGTCAGTGTCATTATCCCTGTACCCCGAGTGTCAGTGTCATTATCCTGTACCCCGAGTGTCAGTGTCATTATCCCTGTACCCCGAGTGTCAGTGTCATTATCCTGTACCCCGAGTGTCAGTGTCATTATCCTGTACCCCGAGTGTCAGTGTCATTATCCTGTACCCCGAGTGTCAGTGTCATTATCCTGTACCCCGAGTGTCAGTGTCATTATCCCTGTACCCCGAGTGTCAGTGTCATTATCCTGTACCCCGAGTGTCAGTGTCATTATCCTGTACCCCGAGTGTCAGTGTCATTATCCTGTACCCCGAGTGTCAGTGTCATTATCCTGTACCCCGAGTGTCAGTGTCATTATCCTGTACCCCGAGTGTCAGTGTCATTATCCTGTACCCGAGTGTCAGTGTCATTATCCTGTACCCCGAGTGTCATTATCCTGTACCCGAGTGTCAGTGTCATTATCCTGTACCCCCGAGTGTCAGTGTCATTATCCTGTACCCCGAGTGTCAGTGTCATTATCCTGTACCCCGAGTGTCATTATCCCGTACCCGAGTGTCAGTGTCATTATCCCTGTACCCCGAGTGTCAGTGTCATTATCCTGTACCCCGAGTGTCAGTGTCATTATCCCTGTACCCCAGTGTCAGTGTCATTATCCTGTACCCCAAGTGTCAGTGTCATTATCCTGTACCCGAGTGTCAGTGTCATTATCCTGTACCCCGAGTGTCAGTGTCATTATCCTGTACCCCGAGTGTCAGTGTCATTATCCTGTACCCCGAGTGTCAGTGTCATTATCCTGTACCCCAAGTGTCAGTGTCATTATCCTGTACCCCGAGTGTCAGTGTCATTATCCTGTACCCGAGTGTCAGTGTCATTATCCTGTACCCCGAGTGTCAGTGTCATTATCCTGTACCCCGAGTGTCAGTGTCATTATCCTGTACCCCGAGTGTCATTATCCTGTACCCCCGAGTGTCATTATCCCTGTACCCCGAGTGTCATTATCCTGTACCCCGAGTGTCAGTGTCATTATCCTGTACCCCAAGTGTCAGTGTCATTATCCTGTACCCCAAGTGTCAGTGTCATTATCCTGTACCCCGAGTGTCAGTGTCATTATCCTGTACCCCGAGTGTCAGTGTCATTATCCTGTACCCCAAGTGTCAGTGTCATTATCCTGTACCCCGAGTGTCAGTGTCATTATCCTGTACCCCGAGTGTCAGTGTCATTATCCTGTACCCCGAGTGTCAGTGTCATTATCCTGTACCCCGAGTGTCAGTGTCATTATCCTGTACCCCGAGTGTCATTATCCTGTACCCGAGTGTCAGTGTCATTATCCTGTACCCCGAGTGTCAGTGTCATTATCCTGTACCCGAGTGTCATTATCCTGTACCCCAAGTGTCATTATCCTGTACCCGAGTGTCCATTATCCCTGTACCCCCAGTGTCAGTGTCATTATCCTGTACCCCAAGTGTCAGTGTCATTATCCTGTACCCCGAGTGTCAGTGTCATTATCCTGTACCCCGAGTGTCAGTGTCATTATCCTGTACCCCGAGTGTCAGTGTCATTATCCCGTACCCCGAGTGTCAGTGTCATTATCCTGTACCCCGAGTGTCAGCGTCATTATCCTGTACCCCGAGTGTCAGTGTCATTCCCTGTACCCCGAGTGTCAGCGTCATTATCCCGTACCCCGAGTGTCAGTGTCATTATCCTGTACCCCGAGTGTCAGTGTCATTATCCTGTACCCCGAGTGTCAGTGTCATTATCCTGTACCCCCGAGTGTCAGTGTCATTATCCTGTACCCCCGAGTGTCAGTGTCATTATCCTGTACCCCGAGTGTCAGTGTCATTATCCTGTACCCCGAGTGTCAGTGTCATTATCCTGTACCCCGAGTGTCAGTGTCATTATCCTGTACCCCCAGTGTCATTATCCTGTACCCCGAGTGTCGTCATTATCCTGTACCCCGTCATTATCCTGTACCCCAGTGTCAGCGTCATTATCCTGTACCCCCAGTGTCAGTGTCATTATCCTGTACCCCGAGTGTCATTATCCCGTACCCCGAGTGTCAGTGTCATTATCCTGTACCCGAGTGTCAGTGTCATTATCCTGTACCCCGAGTGTCCAGTGTCATTATCCTGTGTTACCCGTCATTATCCTGTCCGATGTCAGTGTCATTATCCTGTACCCGAGTGTCAGTGTCATTATCTGGGGTGCAACGGTGTTGTCCCCCTTCCTTCATTTTGACAGACTCTGTTTTGTTTCTTTAGGGTTTTTATTTCTAATTTCCGGGTGTTCAGACCCCAGAAACCTCTAGAATAAATAATCCCGTCTGGTTCCATCAGTAGGGGCGAGACCCCTGGTGATCTGACCACGTGACCTGAATCAGCGGGAAAGGGGTGTGGCCTAATTTGCTGCATTTGGCGCCAATTGCAAAATTCTCTCTCTAGTCCACATCGGCGGCATCAGCGTCCCTCACATCGGCGGCATCAGCGTCCTCACATCGGCGGCGGCAGCGCACAGGCGGCATCCAGCGTCCCTCACATCGGCGGCGGCAAGCGTCCCTCACATCGGCAGCGTCCCACACATCGGCGGCAGCGTCCCTCACATCGGCGGCGGCAGCGTTCACAGCAGCGTCCCCCTCACATCGCGCGGCTTCGGCGGCATCGCGGCGGCAGCGTCCCTTACATCGGCGGCGGCAGCGTCCCTTCACATCGGCAGCGTCCCTCACATCGGCGGCAGCGTCCCTCACATCGGCGGCAGGCGGCGGCGCCCTCTGCTGTCCTTTCAGTGGTTTCCAGAAGGCGGTGTCCCCCCCATAATGACTCTGCCCACAGCACACTGGGACAGGTAGGTCTTGTGGTGGCAAACTACATGACAGCAGTAATGGCGGCCATTTTGTCATTCAACGACGAAGCATCAGCACCAACCGCGGCAGCCGACCGGTCGCAGTCCGTATTTCATACACCTTCCTAGCAGTCCATTTTGCCGCCAGCACAGGTGATTAATAGGAAATTCTAGAGCCTGGCAAGTCCCAATATTACTGACCCCATGAGGACACACCCTCCCCCGCTGTGAGGAGGGGCCCTGAGGCTCCGCCCCCACCTGGGTTACAGAAATGTCACATCGTCCTGGGACTGCACCCAGCGCCAGTGGGCGTCATACTCCAGGGGGACCTTGCTGGACGCCCTCCCGTTCTGGCCTGGCCTGACTTTCTCTTCAGGTTCGGGCAGTTTTAATGGGCCGCTGGTCAGCCGGGTCACTGGGGGCGTGGACAGGTCGCTGCTGGTCTGTGGGGGGCGCTGTGGGGTGGAGGACACAATGGGCTCGCTGGTGCTCAGGCTGTACTCGTCCATGTCATCGGCCAGGGTGTCCAGGTAGCTGCCGATGGAGATGCTGTCCAGCCGGTCCGTGGGGTCCTGCAGGCTGTTCCAGCTGCCACGCCGCGACGTCTCCTGGCTGCCGGCCAGACTGTACTGACTACTGGTCAGACTGCTGCAGCGGCTGGTGGGCGCCCCCTTCTCCTCCAGAATCCACTTCACCGCCTCAATCCCCTCATTCACCAGCAGCAGCTGCTGCAGAATCTGCACATCGATGGCTCGGAGGCAGGCCTGCGGGGGAGAGAGGGAGAGAATCAGCGGCGCCAGACACCTCATCTATGTGCATCATCTATACAGAGAGATCTCTATAAGATGTAGCTTCACACTGCTCCCCTGACTCACTGCCTGTCTATACTATCTGTGTGCAGAATCTCCAGTGTATTTCTATGGGATGATTCACACAGCTTTCCCCTGAGTCACACTGCCGATACCATCACCTTGTGGTGTGTGCAGAATCTCCAGTGTATTTCTATGGGATGATTCACACAGCTTTCAAGTCACACTGCCATACGTAGTGTGCAGAATCTCCAGTGTATTTCTATGGAATAAACCACACAGCCGATCCACCTTGTGTGTGTGTGCAGAATCTCCAGTGTATTTCTATGGGATGATTCACACAGCTTTCCCAAGTCACACTGCCAATACTATCACCTTGTGTTGTGTGCAGAATCTCCAGTGTATTTCTATGGAATAATTCACACAGCTTTCCCAAGTCACACTGCCAATACTATCACCTTGTGTTGTGTGCAGAATCTCCAGTGTATTTCTATGGAATAATTCACACGGCTTTCCCCTGAGTCACACTGCCGATACCATCACCTTGTGGTGTGTGCAGAATCTCCAGTGTATTTCTATGGGATGATTCACACGGCTTTCCCCTGAGTCACACTGCCGATACCATCACCTTGTGGTGTGTGCAGAATCTCCAGTGTATTTCTATGGGATGATTCACATGGCTTTCCCAAGTCACACTGCCAATACCATCACCTTGTGTTGTGTGCAGAATCTCCAGTGTATTTCTATGGGATAATTCACACAGCTTTCCCCTGAGTCACACTGCCAATACCATCACCTTGTGTTGTGTGCAGAATCTCCAGTGTATTTCTATGGGATAATTCACACAGCTTTCCACTGAGTCACACTGCCAATACTATCACCTTGTGTTGTGTGCAGAATCTCCAGTGTATTTCTATGGGATAATTCACACAGCTTTCCCCTGAGTCACACTGCCAATACTATCACCTTGTGTTGTGTGCAGAATCTCCAGTGTATTTTATGGGATGATTCACACAGCTTTGCCCCTGATCACACAGCCAATACCATCACCTTGTGTTGTGTGCAGAATCTCCAGTGTATTTCTATGGGATGATTCACACAGCTTTCCCCTGAGTCACACTGCCAATACTATCACCTTGTGTTGTGTGCAGAATCTCCAGTGTATTTCTATGGGATAATTCACACAGCTTTCCCCTGAGTCACACTGCAATACCATCACCTTGTGTTGTGTGCAGAATCTCCAGTGTATTTCTATGGGATAATTCACACGGCTTTCCCCTGAGTCACACTGCCGATACCATCACCTTGTGTTGTGTGCAGAATCTCCAGTGTATTTCTATGGGATGATTCACACGGCTTTCCCCTGAGTCACACTGCCAATACCATCACCTTGTGTTGTGTGCAGAATCTCCAGTGTATTTCTATGGGATGATTCACACGGCTTTCCCCTGAGTCACACTGCCAATACCATCACCTTGTGTTGTGTGCAGAATTCCAGTGTAATTTCTATGGGATGATTCACGCGGCTTCTGGTCACACTTTCTGCGCAAATCTCCAGTGTATTTCTGGGATAATTCACACGGCCTTTCCCCTGAGTCCCTGCCAATACCATCACCTTGTGTTGTTGCAGAATCTCCAGTGTATTTCTATGGATGATTGTGTGCAGAATCTCCAACTGTGTGTATTTCTATGGGATAATTCACAC
>ONZH01010865.1:75000-181883 GCA_900303285.1 Rhinella marina | reverse complement strand
TTACTATCTGTCTTAAAAGTAGAGAAATGCAAATTTCAAAAATTGTGAATTTTTCCAAATTTTTTGGTAAATTTGGGATTTTTTAAAAAATAAAGGAAAAATTTATTGACTCAAATTTACCACTGTCATGAAGTACAATGTGTCATGAGAAAACAATCTCAGAATGGCTTGGATAAGTAAAAGTGTTCCAAAGTTATTACCACATAAAGTGACACGTCAGATTTGCAAAAAATGGCCTGGGCAGAAAGGTGGAAACTGGCACGGGGTTGAAAGGGTTAAACAGCAGACGCCCAAGGCTAATGTTCGTGAAAGGTGTTAACGGCAATCTAATGATCGTATGTTCAGATGTGCAGTTTTTTTAAAAAATAATAGGGTTCATAGGGCAATGTGAATGGAAAAATAAAAAAGTTATGGCTCTAGGAAGGGAGGGAATAAAAAAAACAAAAATACACAAATGGATAATATCAGGGTCTTGAACGGGTTACACAAATCTGCATCACATGCACTAAAAATACCACAGACTTGTATTGTGCTGGACTTGCTGCAGATTTACTGCATATCCGCAAGAAATCCTCAACATGTGGGTTTAGCCTAACTCTACCCTCACTGGAATACAGATCAGTTAGCAAGCCAGACCTTTGAACGTCTGCGACGAAAAATCTAAACAAAATCTCAAGCAATAATGCTTTATACGCCACCTTCTGGTCAAATTAAACATTGCAGATTCCTTCTCGTAGGTATTCACGTTTTGTTTTGCCTATACACCTAAAATATAGATACAAAGATTACAGTGAATTGTATACGTTGTACTTTAATTCTCATTTGTTTGTAGAATCAAAAACAAAAGGGAAAAGTGCCCTTCATAAAGATGGCTGAATCTGGGCATGTCACGTGATGTTTTAGCGCTCTAACCAATACGAATCTAGCAATAGACGTCTATGATTCAAATTAACAGCCCGCCCTGTTAGGGCCTTACTGAAGGAGCGTTCCCTCAGACAGGCTGTCCTTGCCATGCCTGTTTATTGAGCTGTATGGGAACGATAATTTCGAAAGCGAACTTTTAACGTATTGAAAATAAACTTATGTTTTTCCTTTTCATTGTTTCAAAATAATTATTCTTCCTGGCATGTCATTTTTATTGGCACATTTCGCTGTGAAACGAATCAGGCGCTCGTGGGAAAACCTTCCTCTGGTCTTACAGCTTTCTATACAAACTTACCGGGCGCGAAAAGAGCGCTCTGCTTGAAGTTGTATGTCCGGCCCCTGCATCTTGTGGTGAGTGTGCGCCTCGGTGCCTGTGCTCGGTTCTGGGTGCACTCAGACTAATCCCTGCGGAGTTGTACTGTGCTTGTCACAAGCGCTGCTTCTTTTGTGGCGATTACATGATGCGTCTTCTCTGACAACACTTGTCAGGTTGATGTTGGCTCACTGCGTTGTCATGCTCGTTTTGTCCACATACTTTTCTATCCTGTCTAATTGATAGGTTCTATGAAAGCTGCGTGACAACCAATATGGCAGTCCCCATGGAAAGGCACTCCATCTTTCCCAGACTCCTGAATGGCTAATCTGATGTATGTGGGGATATCTAATGCTGTGCTTCACAGTTCATGTGGCTGGGGTTACACCATGACATAGGATCTAATGATCGTCAATGGTCTTGCTATGTGACAGTCAACAAAAATCCACACCTGATGAATTTTGTCTCATTCCATTGATTTTAATGTAAGTCTCGTGCAACTTGTGACTCGCCTATGTTTTTACAGCCCAATCACAGCAACCAAAGCCGTGTAGCCCCAGCCTAAAGCCTCATTCACACGTCAGTGTGCTGTACGTGTTCTCCGCGTTCCCATTCATTTTAATGTGTGTATTCAGACATCAGTGTTTTTAGCCGGGATGCATGCTCTATTTTTGTCTTGTTCACGGAACCATCACGTCCAGAATAGTCTATGGGTCTGTGAAAACCATGGATACCATCTGTGGTTCACGGATCATTAAGAAAAGATGCTTTGAAAATTATTTTTCAGCTGTTCAGTGTCCGTGAAACACGGATGACACACTGACCACAAATAACGGACACACGGATTCATCACGGACATCTTCATGGAGGCATCACTGACCACCTTTTTACAGGTTTAAGCACCGACGTGTAAATGAGGCTTAATTCGGAATCTGTCTAACCTTGCGCTGCCATCTTCACCTGAAATATGCCTAATTTAGGCTGCTTTCACGCTGGTGTTTTTGCTGGATCCGGCAGGGTTCAGCAAAAACGCTTCCGTTACTGATAACACAACCATCTGCATCCGTTATGAACTGCATCCGTTGTTTTATCTCTAACATACCCAAGACGGATCCATCATGAACATTTTTTTTCTTCCATGCGGACATTGACCTGCTGTGTGGATTGTGAAATCTGCAGTATGATTAACATAAACAGAAAATCTGCAAAAAAAACCGTGGTATAGTGTAGATTTTCAGCATACAAATCTGCATCGTGGGCAGGTACCCTCAAGGAGGTTATGTAAAAGAGAGGCTATATAAGAATACACATTTACCTGCAAATGGCATAATTGAGAAAAAAAAAAACTCAATGCTTTCTAAGGCTAGTTTCACATCTCTGGCAGGCTGTTCCAGCAGGGAGAAGCCTACCGGAGCTGTCTGGATCTGGCTTTGCTGGATGCTCCCTCCTGGAGATGTCAAACGCTGGCACTTCAGCTGTTCTGAAACTACAACTCCCAGAATCCTCCTTTCACTTCTATGAGAGTTACAAGAACAGCTGAGTAAGTGTGCATGCTGGGAGTTGTAGTTTCACAGCAGCTGGAGTGCCGAAGGTTGATGTGACACTAGGCTAATTCCTTGTGGTTTGGCTGTGCCCGTGAGGAGCCATACTGCAACATATACACTGCAGCCAGCTAGAGCAGCCGATACGGATTCAGGACGTGGTGGCTCCAGCCAGTGAACCATCAGCACAGGCAGGGAGTATGTGGCCTCATATGCTGAATCCCACCGTGTGGAGGTAACAGGATGAAGTCTTATTGTCGCCTTGCACTGCATGTACCAATGCTTGTCATATGTACGTAACGTGTTATTGTCTTACAGACTGAGCCAGCAAAAAGATGCACATAAAGTCCATTGTTATCGAGGGGTTTAAGTCCTATGCCCAGAGAACAGAGATCAATGGCTTTGATCCCCTCTTTAATGCCATTACTGGACTCAATGGCAGCGGCAAGTCCAATATCCTGGATTCCATTTGCTTTCTTCTCGGCATTTCCAATCTAACCCAGGTAAAATATGAACATGTGGACGTTATATGGGAACAGACTTCTCTCATTTTGTTCTCATGCACGCGACAGTATTTTAGCTCCCTGCAATCCCCCTTGCACACGATCGTATGCGCTCAGAGACATACAGTCCGTGAGTAGGCCATATGTCCTGGAGCGGCATAGATCGTGGGCACTGGAGCGCACAGCATCATAGATTACAATGATGCTGTGTACCTCGGGCCACCCGCGGGGCTATTGTCCTGTGATCATATAGGTACAGGACAATAGTCCCACGGGTGGCCCGACGTGCACAGCATCATTGTAATCTATGATGCTGTGCGCTCCGGTGCCCACGATCAATGCCGTTCCGGGACATATGGCCCGCTCACGGAGCGCATACGGTCGTGTGCAAGGGCCCTAAGCTGCATTCACAAGGGCATGTGCAGTCCATGAAATGCGGTTCATTAGACAGCCACGGTCCTGGATTGACCGCAGCTGATGTGAACGCATGCATCATAGTGGTCTGTAATCTTGTACTCATGATGCTGTGAGTACAGGAAATTAGACCCATAGTTGGGCTGGAACTCACAGCATCATACATGGTCCAGTTAATTCAGCTGTCACACGACCTACAAACTTCCATGTGAATGCAGCCTTATGTAAAGCATGAAATTTACCAATGTTAGGAAAGAAATCCAGCACTCTGCCAATTTGATGCAAAATTTAAAAACTTCTTTGTATTCACACAGTCAGTGCATACATGAAATTTCCGTAGAATCCAAAGAAACATATATAATGTATAGGGAATGGCGGCTTGACATTGCAGAACATTTCAGGCCTCATGGATCTTAATCTTCTGTGCCGCTAGGGAATAAAGAAAGAACAAAAGTGCCAAATAAGACAAAAACCAAGGGGGGGTAAATATCATGGAGGGAACAAATCAATGAGACCCATAAAGAAAACTGACACAATTTACAGGCGCAGTCTCCCAAGGGAATTAACCCGGAGTTTGATATACTAACCTGATCTCATTTGATTCAAGTTTTTCACTTTTGCATCAAATTTGCTCAGTCTACCTGCCTAGAGTTCATCTGATTTACTGCTCAACAGGAAATTCACTGTTAAAGGGGTGTTCCCATTAAGGCAACTTATCCCCCATCTACAGGAAAGGAAGTAAGTTTCTGATCTGTGGGGGCCCCTGTTGATCACAGGGAATGTGGGCTTGTGCTCCCAGTTTTAATGAAGCAGCAGGCGCACCAATTTCCTGGTAGCAGATTCCTTTTAAAGGTGTTCTACCCAACTCGGAGATTTATGGCATATCTTAAGTGTCTTAAGGGACTTATACCTATCTTTAGAACGTGATTTGCTGCGTCAGCCTTTGATAAGAATTTCAAAACTGATAAAACTTTCCAATTTTGTGTTGAATTTTGTAAGGTAAGAGCCTCCAACTTGCAAGATCTTGTGTATAAAAATGGTCAAGCTGGAATAACAAAAGCCACAGTATCTATTACTTTTGAGAATCTTGACAAGAAGCAGAGCCCTCTAGGATTTGAGGCACATGATGAGATTACCGTGACAAGACAGGTATGTAATATTTCAATACCCCACATCCTAGCACAATGATTTTTTTATCACCTCAAACCTTGAAATGAATCCAGCTGACGTGGCAGATGCGCGCTTGTCAGTAGATTCTAATGCTCTTTGTGCCATCTTTATACTTGGCTCAAATTTGGAGAAATAAGTCTTTTCATGTTATGCAAATTAGCCCTTTGGTGCAACGAGGGCCATGTTTTTGCACCCAAGGCTCAGCTCGTTTTCTTTGCTGGCTGTGTCCCCACCACCCAGGGCCAGGCTATGTAGAGGTAATTGTGCCTAGCCCTGAAATCTGTTGACTGTGTGTGCACCTCTTTTATTGGCACACACACTGTACAGTACTGAAGCTCGCCAGGCTGATGGAACTGTACTGCACGTGCATCCATCCACCCGGTGAGCTTCATTACTGTACAGTGTGTGCCGAACAAAGAGGTGCACGTATTGCCATGAGATGTCAGGGCCAGGCACAATTACCTCTTTACTGCTTAGCCCTGTCAGACAAAGCGGTAGTCGCAAAGCTGGCAAAGAAAATGAGCTGAGCCTAGGGTGCAGCGGTAAAGCCCTCGTTGCACCAAGGGGCTAGCTTGCATCCCATTAAGACACTTGTTTCTCTGTATAAAGATGGGACAAGGACCATTAAATTCAGCTGACAAGTGCAGATCTCCCATGTCAGCTGGATTTTTTTTTTCAGGCTGTGTGATCCCCTTTAACTGTATTCTTCTCTCTTTTCAAGGTTGTCATTGGAGGCAGAAATAAATATTTGATCAATGGAGTCAATGCAAACAACACTCGTGTGCAAGATCTTTTCTGTTCTGTTGGTCTCAATGTTAATAATCCTCACTTTCTCATCATGCAGGTATGTACTGTCATGTGGATGTTAATTTGGGTGACTAGCACCATCATCCTAATATAGAAAAAAAATAAGAGCTTACATTTTTCACTTGGTTCCCTACAGCTCTGTACTGTCAGTTCACTAACGGTTTTCCATTGTCCTGGTGAACACCTTCAAATGGGATTTCCAGGCTCTTGATATTCATGACCTTTCCTCAGGGTAGGTCATCAATATCCAGTCAGTGGGGGCCTGACACCCCTCACCCCTTGATGAGCTGTCCCCTGTGGCCCCTGATGCTGGAAGGTGCACTTTGAATGGGCCAGGATCACAGCTCTGTTCAAACTGTAGTTGCTTTTCTGGGTTACTGCAGCACAGCCAACCCCCCCCCCTTCCCATTCAATGGTATGACCTATCTTGAGAATAGATAATTATCGGGAGCCTGGAAAACCCCAAAACCCATTTAAGTAAACTGCCAAGTTGTACATCTCATGATGGCATATTATATTTATTAGAGACTTTTGCTTTGTATCCTATCCCTGTAAGGTGTATTTCATAGTACTTAAGTCAATGTCTCTTCTTCCTCATGTTTTTTTTTTCTACATTTTCTCAGGGCAGGATAACAAAGGTTTTGAATATGAAGCCTCCAGAGGTAAATATATTGTTCTCTATGGCAATTGTAGACCTGGTTCAGAAATAGTACTGCAACTTGGCTCAAAGTTGAACCCTGCGTAACCTATTTTGATATGTTCTTGTATTGCATTAATGTCTTCTACTACACATTGTAAGAGGAAGTATTCATGCTTTTGTGTTTAGATTCTAGCTATGATTGAAGAAGCAGCCGGCACCAGAATGTATGAATGCAAGAAGATAGCTGCTCAAAAAACCATTGAGAAAAAGGAAGCCAAGCTGAAGGAGATCCAGACGGTAAATAGTGTTCTTCTCACTAACCATGAGAAGTTATACCTGATACATATTAACACTTGTATAACATGCAATTGAGTGTACCTGTGCTTTGAAAAACTTTTAATATGTCATAGCAACTTATCAAAGGTTTTGATTGGTGGTGTGACCCCCGTTATTACTAGAACGAGAGGAGAGAAGCATTCTCTCCTCACTGCAGGAGATGGAAACTAGATGGGCCCGTAGACTTTCTGTTGAGTCCATCTCCTGCAGTCAGTAAAGAGAGCGTGCTATGTGAGCGCTTCTCTCTCCTCTTTCTAGCGATCAGTGGGGTCTCTGCACTCGGACTGTTATGGATGAAAACCTTTGATATGTTGGTGTGACATATCTAAAGTGTTTTTTTTTTTTTTTTTTTTCTAACTACAGTGATGGTTTGTCTTTTCTAGATTCTGGAGGAAGAGATCACCCCAACTATACACAAACTTAAGGAGGTAAGCGTAAATGTAGTGCTTGCTACCCTATTGATAGATTATAGTAAGTAATGCTGACACTTGAAATCATGCCCAACGTTTAGTGAAACGCACTTCTATGGAGTGGTTTTCACCACAATATAATAATATAGTTTGGTAATAGTGTTACTAGCCAGTATTGCATTAGATCTGTTCAGTTCAGCCAATATTATTAGCACTTTTTTTTTTTTAGGAGAACCCTGTTAAGGAAGTTAGTTTTCTGCTACAGGGAACCATTTCTGCTTCTATCCTTGAATAGTTTAGACTTCGTGTAGACCCTTCTCGCTAAGCGCTATTACAGCAATTAAAACGCCAGTGGTTTCAATCGTACAATATATGCAGCTGCAGAGATTCTAAAAGATATAGAATTGCTTTCTTGTTGTCTTTTCATAGGAAAGGTCCTCTTATTTGGAATACCAGAAGATCACAAGAGAAATTGAGCATCTGAGTCGTCTCTATGTGGCCTATCAGTTTGTGTGTGCCGAGGAGACCAAAGTGCGTTCTGCTGAGGAACTGAAGGAAATGCAGGACTCCATTCAGAAACTTCAGGAGACTATGGCTGAGAATGACCGGAAGGTGAAAGAACTGAGCAAAGAGATAGCAGAGCTGGAGAAAAAGAGAGATCAGGTATGACTGATATTTCTAGCAGTATCAACAGGTTATAGTGAAAGCTTTTCGAAATGTTTAGTTTCTATCTGCTTTAAAGGGGTTGTCCAAGTTATGAAAAAAAAAAATATAGCACTGTAAATCTGATGGGTAGCAATATTATAACTAAGTTAAGCAAGTTTTAGGCAAAAAAAAAATCCATATTTCCTCATTTCCCTGGTTCTCTTCTGGCCTTTGTTTACATGCAATAACAACAATCTCAGCCCCTCCCCCTTCTCCCCCCCTCTCTGCAAAGGGAATGAATACAAGTGCTGAGTGACATGTCTGCCTGCTGGAATACTCAGCAGCATGTTGTATGTGTAGGACTACAAGTCCCAGCTGTACAATGACACTGCTGATACACACAGGAAATTCTCCCTACCTGTTCTTGTACAATACAATTCCTCTATAGCTCCTTGCCCATCATTTGTCTCCTCTCACTGCTGCAGCTACTATTTGTTCTAAAGCCTTGAGCCCTCAGTGTGTTCTGGCTGAAGGGGTTAATGTTTTATCTGAAGGAATCCAGGGAGAGAGCAGATAGCAGCCCGGCAAAGAAAGGGGGCGTGGCCAGTGACGTCTCGTGTACTGACTGTTATCTGAACTCTGAGGCTTGTGCACGAAACATCACAGACCAGGGAGATGAGGTGACATCACAGGTCATGTGACCCTCAGTCAACTCTGAGAAACCAGCAGCTTTAGAAACACAAAGTATATGGGAAAGTTGTTATACCTGACAAGTTAAAAACCTATAAAGAACAAAAAAAAATAACTAGGGCAACCCCTTTAAATATTACAAGTTTCAACTTCAGTACTAAGCCTGGGTTCACGTATTTGGCGCATTATGTAGATATGTCTTCCAAAATAAGTTGTTTAATAAGTTGTCCGCAGCCTGAACTCCTTGATATCATCTATAACCTATGGGTGACTACAGTCTGCGGCTGATAATAAGCAGATATCCAGGGTCAACCGTGCGGTTTTAACAAGAGGATGTCTCGCCACTACTGACATGTCTATTTTACTGAATAAATTTTCTCCCTATGCAAAACCTATTTTGGAAGAACCTTTCATTTCACTGTGTTCTGATCCCCTTTTATTGCTACTAGAAGTTTATGAATTTTAAACTGGTTATGACATTGTCTAATCGCTGTGAGACTCTTCATGGACTAACCGGCCCCACCCCCCCTCCCAAACTGGTAACACCCAGATTCATTAGTAAACTTCTAGTATCAATAACTGAGGAATGGAATAACCTAGTTTTAAGAAAAGATGCTCTGGAATTGTTACTTATGGGGAATGCAAGGAGTTACTAAAACAGACATGTCAGGAGAGGTGACAGGTCCTTTTTCAATATGCATCATTACACTTGTGTCAAGCCTCCCTTAGACACAGCTTTTCATGGCACATCATACCCTGACGTGAGAGACACTGGAATGTGGTAGTCTGTTTTAGTTTAGTGATTTTGCAGCAACTTCAGTTCGCTATATGAAGACCATTTCGTATACAATGTTTTTACCTGTAGCATGTACTGTATTGTATTAGACTACCTATGTAGTTTTCTTACCTGTTGTTGTTTTTGCTCTGCTCATACATGTATGCCAACTGCTTTATTTTAAAGGAAATTGGGGGTGCATTACGTACACTAGAGGAAGGCCTTGCCGAAGCTCAAAGAGCTGACACTAAAGCACAGAGTGCCTTGGATCTGAAGAAGCAAAACATGAAAGGTGAAGAGAAGAAACGCAAGGAACTGGTCAAGAGCATGCAAGAGGTATGATGGTAATAAAAACTTTGTAATTGATCAGTACGTTTTATATAGAGCTATTATGATTTTTTTTTTTTTAAAGGATGCCAAAGCCTTAACGAACAAAGAGAAGGAAATTAAGAAGATTACAGACAGCTTCAGCACCCTGCAGGAGACCAGTCAGAAGGATGCGGAGGCCCTTACTGCTGCACAGCAGCATTTCAATGCAGTGTCTGCAGGTTTGTCCAGTAATGAGGATGGTGAGGAGGCCACACTCGCAGGACAGATGATGACGTGCAAGAATGACATCAGCAAAGCTGAAACTGAGGCTAAGCAGGTAAGGTTCTTGGAGTTTTTTTTTTTTTTTTTTCCATTTTAACTACAAGGATGATAACGTTTTTGGAATAGTTCACTTGATTAAAGGGGTTTTCTGGGTTCAGAGCTGAACCTGGACATATCCCTATCTTCAACCCTCCTGCCCCCTGATATGAGCATCTGAGCATTTCATGCTCTCCCTTGCCCTGCGCTGTATCACGCAGGGGAGGGCTTTTTTGTTTACTTTGGTACACTGCTAGGCTGAGGCTTCTGCCCAGCAGTGTTCCCGGTGACGTCACTGGCTCTGATGGGTGGGCTTTAGCAATGTCCTAGCCGTTTTACAGCCGGATCTCCTAAAAATGCCTTTGCCCTGCACAATTCAGCAAAGGAGTGCTTTGGAGCATGAACTGCTCCAATGCTCATATCAGGGGGGCAGGAGGGGCGAAGATGGGGATATGTTCATGTTTGAGCCTGGACAATTTCTTTAAAACACTGTTCCTCTTGTTGATCCGAGGCTCTATTCCCAAGTTGTACTTTCTCGTAATAAGCAAACTTGACCTTTTGTGCAATGAGGGGGGTGACCATTACTCTTGTTGCACCTAAGCCCCACTTATTTCTGTTGCTGGCACCTTAAATAAGTGGTGCTTGTGTGCAACAAGAGCAATGGCAGCGCCCTCATTAGTCAAAAGGCCTAATTTGCATACTAAGAAGAAGAGTCATACCTCGGGAATGGAGCCTTCACTTGTAATTACACTACACTACCGCTGAAAAGGAGACGGCGGGCAGTGTAATGAAGAGGAAGCAGGACTGTAATAGAGCATCGCCACCTCTTCAAACAGTTGATCAGAGGCGGTGTCGGTCCCTGACTGATCAGATATTGATGACCTATCCTGAGGATAGGTCAGCAGTGTAACACCCCTACACAAGCCCTTTAAATGTACTTTACTCAATATTGAGCCAGTCAAAAGTTCCAATTATTTAACGGTGGCCTCCAGCCACCACACCTTACATGCTGACGGGTACTATTGTCTTTAGCAAAGCACCTGCAGGAGAATTGATTCTCTGGTTGACTAACAGAGTTCCGGATAATTAATATATGAAATTGTTCTTGTTTATCCAGGCTCAGATGAAACTGAAACATGCACAGCAGGAACTGAAAACCAAGCAGGCAGAGGTAAAGAAGATGGACAGTGGCTACAAGAAAGACAGTGAGGCATTTGAAGCCGTTAAGAAAAACAAGGAGAAACTTGAAGCGGAAATGAAGAAACTCAACTATGAAGGTATGAGGTCTTCATTACCATATTTATAGCTGATAGAATTTTATCATATTTGGAAAGCTATAACTAATTTCTTTATATTTAGATGGAAAAGAGGAGCAGCTTTCGGAAAAACGCAGGGAATTATCTCGAAATGTTGGGCGGCTTAGGGAGGCTTATGAGTCCCTGATGGCTCGCTTTTCCAGCCTTCACTTTGAATACAGGTATGCCACATCACTGCAGGCCTAGTTGTAGAAATTGCTTATAGGGGCTGTGTGGTGTTAGGATAACAATGACCTATCCTTATCAGATCAGCAAGGGTCTGAATCCTGACACCCGAACACGATCAGTGTTTACCTGCACATCATCTAGCTTGTAGCAGCAGTGAAATTACTATTCGTCCCATTCAAATAACCAGGAGAGGAAGGTAATTTTACTGCACCGCCTCTGCAAGCTGGATGGCTGCTTGCAGCTGGAGAAAGATTGATGTGCTCTGATATGAACTGGTGCACTCTTAGTCTGTAAACTTCAGCAATACAGCTGGAGCGGGCACAACGCTTAGAGACCATCACCCAAGGGAAGTTTCAGTGTCTGCAAGGCTGAAAACTGCACATGGCAACGGGCTTCTTCTGCAAGCAAATAGGCCAGGTAACACAGATATGATCAGTCACTTTCACAGCACAAATTAAAATAAAAAATGACAGTTGCACTTTAATGATGTTTTACATGTATTAACCATGTGAAATTATTTTGCAGTGGTAAATCTTATAGAGAGTAATGTTACAATAATTTGGCTTATCTGCAATGTTATCAAATTGTTCATGCATCTAAAGCGGTTTTCCAGTCCTTTTATATTGATGGCCTATCCTCATGATAGGTCCTCAAAATCTTTTTTGCAGGGATATGACACCCCGCACCACCAGCGATTAGCATTTCTGCAGTAGCTTTGGAAGTTGGCGCCGGAACAACATCTCAATCCACAGTTTTACAGTGATGAGAGCTGGTTACTGCAGGACTGGTCCCATTAAGTAACCAGCTACATGCAATGAATGGAGCTGTAGTTCCTCGCTAGAGCTACTGCAGAAGAGCGTGGGTGCAGGTTGTGGGATTTTATCTATGATTGTGCTGTATTTTCTCTTCATAGGGACCCAGAAAAGGGTTGGGATAAAAACCGCGTGAAGGGTCTTGTAGCTACACTGATCTCTGTGAAAGATATTTCTACTGCAACTGCCTTAGAAGTGGTGGCCGGAGGTCGCCTGTACAATGTTGTGGTTGATACAGAGGTAACTTTCACTTAAAACCTAGGCTTTAAAAAAAATCTATATGTAGGTGAATTTCACTGGAATAATTCTTCTGTTGTACACTTTAGGTTACAGGTAAAAAATTGCTGGAAAAAGGAGAATTGAAGCGGAGGCTTACAATCATTCCTCTCAATAAAATTTCAGCACGGCGTATAGGAGATGATACCATCAATGTTGCAAAAAATCTGGTATGTATTTGTTCAGAGCCTGGCCAGATGATGAGGCAACAAATATGTTAAATGATGTTTTGTCAATGCAAAATACTTGCCGCTCTCAATCTAGTGCTGAAAAAATTCAGTTTGAATGTTGGGGGCAGGCCCAGAAGCTAGCAGCTCTACAGCCCACTTCCATCTGTTTGGAGTACGGCTGTAGTGTCCTACTACGAGGCTGCTGCAGCTTTTACTCACAGGTGGGGGGGTGTGGCGTGGCGTGGCTTACACATTGAACCTGAAGCATTGTTAGCTGACGTCCGCCCTTTAAAGAGGTTTTCTAGGACTTTAATACTGATGGTCTATCCTTACGAGTGACCTCAAGATCTGATTGGCGAGGATCCAACTCCCAGCACCCGCTCTGATCCGCTGTTTGACTGTTTTGCTTGGGCAAGTACTGTGACTTCTTTACCATGTACAGTGCTGTATAGTCAGTAATGACTATGTGTGATGCTACATGTAGCTCTGTCCTATGCATTAGAATAGGCTGGAGCTACGGTACCAGGCACATACTGTAAATGATAAACAGTGACAAGCCCATAGCGTTTTCCTGAGCACCACTGATATCCATAGGCTATCGTAAGGAAAGGACAGCAATATTAAAGTCCAGGAATCCCCATTTAAATTAAATCTGTTCTACAAAATGCAAAAATATATACTTTTGCTTTTTGGTTAGGTTGGCGCTGACAATGTACATCTTGCTCTTACATTGGTTGGATATGAGTCAGAGCTGCAAAAAGCCATGGAGTATGTGTTTGGAACCACATTGGTCTGTGACACACTGGACAATGCTAAAAAGGTGACCTTTGACAAACGAGTGTTAACCAAAACTGTGACTCTTGGAGGAGATATTTTTGATCCACAAGGAACGCTTAGTGGAGGTAACTTTAGTCAATATAATTTTTTTGTAAGTGGTTAAAAATAACCTGCTGTAAGAACTGCTTGAAGTGTTTTGTTTTTTTTTATGTTTGTTTTTTTTGTACTTTATTTAAAAATTGTAATTTTCAATTTGATTCTGAAAAGTGATGTAAATTAATTTGATAACGCTACATTACCCAAGAGTTTTCATTTTTTACCCCGAGGTGCCCGTTCCCAGGCCCCATCTGTGTTGTCCAAAGTACAGGAGATCAAAGATGTCCAGGATGAATTGAAAACTAAGGAGGCAGAGCTGCAGACAGTGGAGAAAGAACTGGCTACCCTTAAGAATACAGCTGAAAGGTAGTGTAAACCTTCGTTTTGTAGTTTTTATAATAGTGCACAGTTTGTCAATAAGGCCCCCAATTTCTGTATTGTCCGTATCTCTAGAACGTAGCCTGCAAAGTGATCGCTGGCTTGATTATTTCCATGAGCCTCATAGAAGTGAATGAAGTGATGACCGCAATTCCCATAATTTCTAGAGAACTTCTGAAAGTTAGCACTATGCCCTCAATGTGTGAGATGGCCCTTTGATATCTTTGGGGGGGGGGGGGACACCATGGGTATAGACCCTGCAACTTTTTCCCTCTCTGGGCACCTGTTGCTCGTCCCTTCCCCTTTTCTTTGACTCTCCTCTCACTCTGGCACCTAGATGTGATCTTTTCCCACTGTCTTTGGCCCCAGGAGCTTGTCTAAGGGTAGTCTCTTCCCTCTTCTGAGGTCGCTTCCTCTCCATCTTCTGGCATTGGGGACTATTGTTGTCTTCTGTGCCTCGGTGCTGAGGTTGCAATATTTTCGGCCTTGAGGCTTACTTTTCCCCACTTTCTGTGGGGGAAGTTTTTTTTTTTTTTTTTCTCTTGCCATTTTGTGGCATGCACGGTGGAGTTCTTCAGTGCCTGCCCTTGTAGATTTTTTTACAGGTGTCCAGTAGAGATGAGCGAACGTGCTCGTAACGAGCACTGTAGCACTCGGCTCCCTGCGCTCGCATGGGCGCAGGCAGCCGCTTCCGTCGGGTGAGGAGGATGGAAGCGGATGCCTGCGTCCATGCGAGCGCAGGGGAGCCGAGCGCTACAGTGCTTGTTACGAGCACGTTCGCTCATCTCTAGTGTCCAGTTTGCTGCCCCTGTCTGTGACCATCGGAACCAGCCTGACCTTATTTGCATGCAGGATTTTATTCACAGACCCTCCCAGCATGCCCCTGGCTCCAAGGAGTTGGCTCCCCTGGTTTGTTCCTCTTTCCTTGCCCAGGGCATAGGTGACCTGTCCAGGCTCTCCCAAAATGTGGTTGTAACACTGGAGCACTTGCCGGCTAAAATTGTTGCCCCGGTGGCACCACCTAGAGAATCCTTGGAACTCCTCTCTTAACTTATTCTCCAGGAGGAGATCCTGCTTGTGGCCTAGGGCCTCTCCACACAGGTTTTGCTCCTCCTCTGCATCTTCTGGGCCACCTGTGGTAAGGGGGCTACTACAGGTGAAAAACCTCTGGTCCACTCAGAAGTGGATATGTACTTAACTACTCTGGACAGTTAAGTACATATCCACTTCTCCAAGTGTTAGTCTTTTCTACTGTGGAGTCTCAGATGGCACTCCTCCTCCGGTCGGAATGACAATTTTGTTATCTGATTACACGGCTGTCGTAGGCCACAGCCAACTGCATTTCTCTTTTGCTGTATCTGACATCTGCATAGTTATGGCATGCTCCAAGCAGTCATGTTACTCCCCTCTTCAGGCAGAGTAGTGCTATCGCCAAATGCTGCATCTGACAAACCTTACTGGTTCTGGTGTGAACCAGGCAACCATATTAACCTCCTTTTGGTGGAGTAATTGTAACTACTAAATGCTGTATAAGGCAAGCTTGCTCAATTCTAGCGTACAGAGGACCTCGTCGCTCCTTTTCATAGATGGAGTAATTGTCCCATAATTGGATACTGCATCTGTTAGATTTACACAGTCCTGCCATATTTCGGATGACACGTTTCCCTCCTCATTAGGAAGATTCTGTGGGCTTTTGCTAGATGCGGAATCTGTTACAGTTCTGGTCTGTACCCACATTGCCCATTTCTTAGGCTGTATATTTGTGTCATTAGTAGAAGATATATCTGTCAAACCTATGCAGCTCTGGTGTGTACCAGGCTCCCACTTTGCCCCTGTTAATGCATCTAGCAATGGCACAAATATTCTACCTATTATCTGACAAGCCTGGCATCACCTACATTCTCTACTTATTAGGCAGAATGATTGTGCTCTTGCTCAATGTATTCTGTGACAAGCCTATGCAATTCTCCGGTACTCCAGGCAACCGCGTTACCATCTAAGGCCTCATGCACATATTGCGGCCCACAAACAGCGAGTCTGCAATATACGGGCGCTAGCCATGTGCACAACATATCACTTGAATTGGTTTATAATCCGGAAGGAGTGATGAGGAACGGAGGCACGGAAGCACTACAGAGTGCTTCTGTGGGGCTTCTCTCTGTGCCTCCGCACTGCAAAAAATAGAACGTGTTCTATTTTGCGGTGCAGATGGATCACGGACCGATTCAAGTTAAGTGGGGTCTGGATCCATCTGCAGCAACTGCACAGATGGTGCCCGTGCATTGGGGTCTGCAAATTGCGGTTCCCAATATACCTAACAGCCGGCACATGTTCATGGGCATGAGGCCTTACAAGAATGAGTTTTGGTGGTGC
Source organism: Rhinella marina (assembly GCA_900303285.1). Taxonomy (NCBI): domain Eukaryota; kingdom Metazoa; phylum Chordata; class Amphibia; order Anura; family Bufonidae; genus Rhinella; species Rhinella marina. The sequence continues at coordinate 165,722 of ONZH01010865.1, read as the reverse complement.
ACTTGGCTGACTGCTTGTTCCTCTATCTGGCATGGATAGACAGATGTGTGTGCACTAGTCATGGTGCAGCATTTGAATCATTGCTAGAAATACTATGGGACATAGCTATGCGTAATCTGATGTGGCCTTACTGCCATGGTTTGGAGTCTTTGTGCAGTACGCTGGACACTTTGTATGACGTCTTTGCCATTATAGGGGTTTTCCGGGATTTAACTGTCCTCAGGATAGGTCATCAGTATCTCATCGGTGGGGGTCTGACACCTGGGACCCCCGCTGATCTGCTGTTTGAGAAAGTACCGGCGCTCCTGTGAGTGCTGCTGGCTTCTCGCAGCTCGCCAAGCACAGCGCACCTTGTACAGCGGCTGTGCTTGGTATCAAGTGAATGGGGCTGAGCTGCTCCTATGCCACGGAAATGATGACTGTGACGTCACTGGCGTAGGAAAAGCTGAGAGAAGTCTGCGGCGCTCATGGGAGCGCAGGTGCCTTTTCAAACAGCTGATCATCTGGGGTCCTGGCTATCAGGGTCCGGAGGAGGAGGATAGGTCATCAGTAGCACAATCCTGGAAGACCCCTTTATTGTCTACACATGTCAGTCTCATTACCCCCTTTCCTAGGTGGAGTACCTCTGCTCTGATGCCTGTGCTTGACATTATACATGAATCGTTGGCAGATTTCCCTATGTGAATATAGCCCAAGGATCTAAGCAACTTTGACAAAGACTAAATAGTAATGGGTAGACAACTGGGTCATTTACTGGTACAAGGAAAGCCAACCAATGAATTGGTGACAAGGCCTTGGGTGCCCAAGGATCATTTATGCATATGAGAAGCAAATACTAGCCCATCTGCCACAATCTCACAGAATAGCTACTATAGCACAAATTACTGAAAAGTTACTGATGGTTCTGATGGATGTCAGATCACACAGTGCATTACTGCTTACTGTGTATGGGGCTGAGTAGCCGCAGACCAGGTAGAGTGCCCCTGCTGACTGCTGTGTATCCTGAAAGCTCCTATACTGGTATGGCGAGTCATGTTTTCTTTTACATGTGGATGGCCAGGTGTATGGCACCTAGCAATCATTGTTGCAGGCCAATTTAATCCCTAAATGCAGTGACCCCTTTCATCAGGATAATGCCTCCTACCGCAGTGGAAAAAGTGTTCGGGAATGGTTTGGGGAAACATGACAGTTAAGAGTTTTGACTTGGCCTCTAAATTCTTCACATCTCAATCCATTTGAGCATCTGTTGTGCTATACACTTACCCTGCTCCCTGTGGTGCTCCTGGCCCTGGTACCGCTGCTGCTGCTTCGCCGTGTTCACGGAAGAAAAAAACCAAGGGGTGGGGGTGGGGGGGTGTTGGTTTGGGCTGTTTTAGATACTGAATAACCCCTTTAATGAAGGACTCGTCTCGAGGTCTTCTGGAGTGCATACCTCAGAGTTGTTTTGGTATCACAAGAAGGACCTACACAATATAAGATTTAACGTTATGGCTGGTTTATATATGCCTTGAATATATTATAAAAGTTTAATATATTATAAATTGTAAAGTAATCAGTAATGGGGGTATGTAGAAAACTAAGGGTAGGGTAGTTAGGTGCAGCTGACAGCACATCGCTAATGTCAGACAGTTTAATTTGGGTATTTCTGGTGACAGAAACCCTTTAACTAATCTTGTCTAAACTGTATTCCACCTATTGGTTGGGTTAGTTCTGATCTATTTATGAAGCGTATGTGCCACAAGAAGAATCCACTCTGCCTTGCTCAGTGAGTGCTGGGGCTCAGTGATAAAGGGACAACAGAGAGGGAATCTAGCCAAATATGTGGCAAAATTGCCAAAAAACTTGTTGCACATTAAGCCACACCCATTTAGGCTGCCGTACCCTTTTCCTGCCTAGCCCCGCCTCCTTGCCAAAAAGGAAACAGTGGCGCATTTGTTTAATAAATAAACATAATGCGCAATCACATTAGTAAATGGCCATGAACGTATTTAATTAATTAGAGGTTGTCCAGGATTGATTTGTTTTTTAAATTCCACGCTTGCCTCTCTGGAACTGTGAAGCGAAGCATACTTACCTACTCCTTGCTGCTCTGTTCCAGCTCCATATCAGTCCCTGGCTGTCTTCACTTCGTTTTGGTTCCCAAATGTAGGGGACACATGTGCCGTGAAGGCCAATGACTGGTTTCGGAAGTGACATGGCTCCAAGCGGCACTTCCCTTCTGGGTTACATTCTGCTTGGAGATGTGTCACCGGCACTCATGGAGCATAATGAGTATGCTTCCCTTTACAGGTCTGAGGGGAGGGGAATTTAAAGAAAAAGTAAATCCTGGAATAGCTAAGTGTAAAAGTAACTGAGTTCATGGTATTTGTTTTTTCTTATAGGTATCGACAGTTAAAGCAGCAATGGGAGATGAAGTCTGAGGAAGCTGATCTCCTTCAAACAAAATTGCAGCAAAGCTCCTATCACAAACAGCAAGAAGAGTTAGAACAACTAAAACAAACTATTGGTTAGAATCTGTCTTTGAAGCTTTGTTTTTTTTTCTTTAAAACTAGGAGTGACTGACATAAGCAGGCTTTGCCACTTCTAACGAAGGAGGATGTTGTCCTTCAAGCTAGGTTTAACACAGGTGAACATGGTTTGAAGAACACTTCTTGCTATGAAACCTACTTGGCGATCAGTTGAATTCCAGGCCCCCGCAAATGCAGTATTACATTATGGCTATGAATACAAGACTAAGCGTGTAAAACATGGTTATCATGAGTTGCCTTGTACAATAGTGTTTCGAGATTAGGACCGTCTTTGATTATGGCCATAAAACAGGACAAGCCACATATGTCCAGGCACTCCCAATTATACTATGGACATGGAGAGATGCTCATTGGGTAGGACGTTTGTCAAGGTATTCTTACAACTTGGACATTTGCCTCAACAATAGCAGTCTCTCCACTTCCAATGTGAGATCAGGTGGGAGCGAAAATATGCAGTGACACTTCAAAATAATCTGATGCCAACCTCACTTGCAGAACAACACGCTTTAAAATAGTGAATAACTTCAACAAACTAAAATATCTTGACTTTTTCCAATGGTATAGATGAATGTGAAGAAACTCTGAAGAAAACCAAAGAGGTCCAGAAAAAAGCAGAAGAAAAGTACAAGGTGCTGGAGCACAAGATGAAAAATGCAGAAGCTGAGCGAGAGAAGGAACTGAAGGAAGCACAGCAGAAATTAGATGCAGCAAAGAAGAAAGCAGATGCTTCAAACAAGAAGATGAAAGAAAAGCAACAAGTAGGTATCATATTTGGAACTGTATTATCTAAATGGTAATATTTCAAAGAAGAGGAATGGCTTATTGCATTCAACTCGCCTGTTTGTCTCTGGCCTTAGACATCTTCCAGACAGCTCTTCATTCCCCAGCTTAAAAATGTATCGATTGGTTTTCTCTTTATGTTGTAGGAAGTTGATGCACTTGTTTTAGAACTTGAGGAACTGAAAAGAGAGCAAACAAGTTATCAGCAGCAAATTGAAGCTGTGGATGAAGCCATGAAAAGCTACCAGGAACAAGTAGACAGCATGGCATCAGAAGTTGCAAAAAACAAGGTTAGTATTTACTGTCCATGCAGTGAAATTGCAAACATACAAATAGAGCAGAACATCATAGAAGTCGCTTTGGAGAAATATTCTAGAATGCTCGAAAAAGGCAGATTGTACTGCAGAAACATTACACAATTTCTTCAAAGGAACTCCTGTGATGTGATTTATTTCTATACATTTAAATTGTTGGAACTGACTACCCGTTGATCATGGGCACAGCAGGAAAGAGCTCTCTTGCAGACTTTTCCATTTGCACATGAAATCTTAATTAAAAATCCTTTATACTTTATTTTTAATTCTTAATACTTAATTTTTTCAGGAAATAGTGAAGACAGCTCAAGAAGAACTAGCCAAGCAAAAGGAAGTCATCATGGGTCATGACAAAGAAATTAAGAACAAATCAACTGAAGCTAGCAAGATGAGGGAAAGCAACAATGACAACCAGCTTAAAATAAAGGAGCTGGAACATAATATCAGCAAACACAAAAAAGACAGCGCTGATGCTGCTGCTAGGGTAGGTCATGGCTGAGCTATCAGTATACAGCAAGATATGTAATGTGCATGTTTAGTAATCCTCAGTTTTGGCGCAGTCTATGACAGTGTTCAAGTGAATGATGTTGGTGAGTGTGCCCCAGTATGTTATGAGTATTATGAAAGTTTTTAATCAAATATCTGGTGCTTCTCTTTTTACAATAAGGTTGCAAAAATGCTGAATGATTATGAGTGGATTTCTTCTGAGAAACATCTTTTTGGTCAAGAAAACACAGCCTATGACTTTAAAACCAACAACCCCAAAGCTGCGGGCCAGAGACTACAGAAACTGCAAGAAATGAAGGAAAAGCTGGGCCGCAATGTCAACATGAGGGCAATGAATATGCTAACACAAGCAGAAGAGAGGGTAAGGCCTGTGCCCTAAAAGTCTCATGTAAAACTCTGAGCTTGAAGGGAGTCTGTCAGCAGTTTTTACCTTGCCAAATTGCTGACGGCACTAGGTAGGGCCTGAGCATAGCAGTACAAAAATACCTTTTGTGGAGCTTTTCGCATTGAGTTAGTGTGAATATGAAGCTTTATTCAGCTAGATTCTGCTAATTAAGTGCACTGTAGTTGGGGCTTTACTGTGAAGTGCCCTCTGCATTGAGCTGCTTCACAGACCACCACTCTGCTTTGAGTGACAACTGTAGTGGTCCCCTGATTGAATGCTATAGTCACTCAGTAGAGACCAGCTGCAATATGAAGCATATAAAGTGCAGATAACTTAACCTGTTGGGTAGTAGTGTCCAGGGAAATCTGACAGAGCATTGTTAAAGTTCAGCTACTGCTTCCCGGGCTGCCTGAACGTAGAAGCTGGAAGGAGGCCATTGAAGAACTTGAAATCAGTTGAAATTTTCGTGGTATGGTATCTTCGATGCAAGGTCCCATGTCCCTCATCACTAGACAATTGCTGGTTTCCAGATGTTCGGATCTGGTTGGTAGACGCCATATTGTAAATGGTTAGTCTCAAGATGCTGATTGCTCAAATAACACAATTGTAGCCAGATTATGTTCCTGCTTTGGCTATTCTGAATCATTTCTTATTTGTGATGGAAAATAGTGACGTAATTTATATCTTGTCTATTTGTGATGGAAAATAGTGATGTAATTTATATCTTGTCTCTGGAGACTGGCATCTTAATCAGTTTTATTTTTACAGTACAATGACTTAATGAAAAAGAAAAGGATAGTGGAGAATGACAAGTCAAAGATTCTGGACACTATTCAGGAACTTGACCAGAAGAAAAATGAAGCTTTGAATATTGCATGGCAAAAGGTAACTGGCACTGTTGAAGCTTCGTTCTGGACTTAGATTATGTCAGTGCACTCTACATAGTTTTGTGCTGTTGTAGATGTTCTCCATAGTAAGAATTTGCACTGGTGATGTAACAATTCCTCTCCTATTTCTAGGTGAATAAAGACTTTGGTTCTATCTTTTCAACACTTTTACCTGGAGCAAATGCTATGCTGGCCCCTCCAGAAGGGATGGGTGTACTAGATGGATTGGAGTTCAAAGTTGCATTGGGCAGTACATGGAAAGAAAATCTCACAGAACTAAGTGGAGGACAACGGTAATGATAATTAATCATCAAAATAAAGACGACATCCTACAGTGACTAGACCTTGTCATAAAATGCACCAACATTTTGTACAATTTGACACTTCTGTTTAGACAAATTCACTGCAGCTAGCTTAGAAATGGACATAGGTTCCTTTGTAAGTAGTTTAGTAAGCCAACTAATATTTGGTATAGTTGGACTTGCATGTCTAGCAATTGACCAAATTTATCATCCAGCCTGAGCCACTGTGATAGAGTAAAGAACTCTCCCAAATCTATCTACATTTTAGTAAATGCGCCCTATTATATTGAAAGATTGCAAAAATGATTAATTTTCACTTACCGTATTTAAATTATAAGTAGTACATTGCATTATGTAAGCGATCTTGTCAAGGTCCACTAGTGGGACTTTTATCGTAACTGGTATAAAAGTAAAGTATTATATAACATTTTATTAATGAAAATAAGTTTTAAAAAATCCACCCTTTTCCCTGGGGGAAAAAAGTTTTTAAATGAAAAAAAAAACGGAAAAATAAAAACCCTTCACATATTTTGTATCACAGCATCTGTAATGACCTATACAGTTATAACATTATTTATTCTGTACAGTGAAAGTGGAAAAAAAATTAAAACGCAATGGAAGGATTGCTGTTTTTGCTTATGTCACCCAAAAACTGAATAAAATGTGATCAAAATGTGTGTTGTACTGCAAAATAGTACCAATGAACACTATCGCCCTGCAAAAATGAAGTTCTCACATAGCTTTGTCAAAAGATAATTAAAAAAGTTCTGGGTCTTGGGATGCTTCACCTGCTCTTCAAAGAGCTGAACTACGGTGGTACCGGGACAGATATTGATGAGTTATCCTGAACGTAGATCATTAATAGGTACCCGCTGCACAGTCCCTTTAAGTTTGTGTATATGCATGTCCTGTTGCAAGATTTATTGTGGATACTGTATTTGTTCTTTCTGTAGGCCTGTTAATAATGTTTGTTGGTATATATTGTTTTTCAGCTCACTTGTGGCGTTGTCTCTCATTCTTGCCATGTTGCTTTTTAAACCTGCCCCAATTTATATTTTGGATGAAGTTGATGCTGCTTTGGACCTTTCTCATACCCAAAACATTGGTCAGATGCTTCGTACACACTTCAGACACTCACAGGTATGTTGAACACTAGTGATTTATTACTAAATCTCATTTGTGGCCTCCAGTTCAGTGTAAAACTGAAAAACGTTTACTCCCATATAAAACACTGGGGGACATCTATTAGGACTGGCACTTTATACCTTGGTCTTAATCTGTTGCCTGCTGTTGTCAGATGCTGTAAGGCTTGCATGTCTCTTAAGGTCCTTTTACACGGGCCGATTATCGGCCGAAAAATCGTTCCTAGGAACGCTAGTGCCGATAATCGGCCCGTGTAAAAGTGGCCCTAATCAGCCGACGAACGAGCAAAACGCTCGTTCGTCGGCTGATTGGATCTTTTGGTTTCTACAAAAGATCCAATCTGTCGGGCGCACATCGGCCTGTGTAAACAGGCGATGTGCGCCTGACAGTATGGAGCTTCCCGGCCGCACGAGTGATACAGCGATCACTCGTGTGGCCCGGCGCTCGATTCATCGGGCCGTGTAAAGGCTCCCTGCCCGAGCGCCGATATCGCTGATCGGCGCTCGGGCAGGTAGACACATCGGCCCTTCTAAAAGGGCCTTAAATAATTGTGATGCATCTTGGGACATTCACTTGCCCCATCTGAAATCTACCCCAGCTAAGAGCCATCCATGCACTAGACCTGGCATAGATTTCTGGTAGTTGCAGATTTTTGTGCAAATGAGGATTTCACCAAAACTTGACATAGTTGGTTTGATAAAACTAATCCCCCCCCCCCCCCCCCAAACCTCCCCATTTTGACATTTTCAATTACAAAAAGCCATGAAAAATATGTGGGAAAAATGTATTTAACAATGGTGAGATTTGGACCACTGGGACTCCATCAATCCAGAAAATCAGGGGGCTCTTGAATATTAAGTGGTTTCGGGAAAGCTATACAACGTGCCCTTCCGGAAGAATTGAAGTTCTGTCTGCTGAGAGGTTGTATTGTGAGTTATCCTTTGTTACCATTTAACTTTGTCATATTTGACATGACTAACACATTTTTAACCCTTCTCTTAAAGTTCATAGTTGTATCGTTGAAAGATGGAATGTTTAACAACGCCAATGTCCTCTTCAAGACCAAATTTGTGGATGGTGTATCTACAGTTGCTCGGTTTGCCCAAAATCAGAATGGAGGACCTTCTGCTGGCCAGCAGAGATCAGACAAGAATAAATCTAAAGAAAAAAGAAACCGCATGTAGATGCATAAAAGGGTTTTAGCAAAGACTTTGTTGTACAATCAGAATGGATGGCTCAAAATCATCAGTACTCCATACACCATAACATTTCCTTTGTATTTAACTTTGTACTTGTCTTCATGAATTCATAGAATTCTATAGTATGTGACTGTTCTTTCCATTTTGTATATATTTTCTTGTTATGATGTCAGAAATTATGTTTAATGTATCAACTTTTATAACGTATGAAGGCCAAATGGATTCATTTAAAGGGATCCTGTCAACTCTAACCTGCCCTCACTGAAACTGCCTCCTGACCGTGACTGGCCTCCTGTTAGGCATAGGAAAGAAATGTGCCTGTACTGGTCTATAAGTGCGGATGGTGGGGCCAGTAAGTCTCATCGGACTCGTCTAGCTTGCAGTGCTGGCACGCTCTGTCAGATTTAGCATGCCAGTAGTCTAAAAGAACTGACTACCAGCTCAAACGTGACAGACCACTGAAATCGGCAGGTCTGTCATTATACTATGCTGCTCTCATTGAGGGCAGCATAGTACAGGTGACAAGGTTCCCTTTAACTGAAATGCCCTGATCATTTTAAGCTTACTATAAAGCAGTGCAGTCCATCTTGTAGTGACTGTTTACACTTTGGAAACATCTTACAGACTTCTTTGTCTGTATTAATAAACTCTTTGGAATGAAGATCTTCCTTGTTCTTCAGATGTGAGTTGTGTGTAATTGTTAGGTAAATTAATATATACACTTAATGGCTGTAGCTATTAAAGGAGTTTCCAGGATTTTATGAAACTTCTGTAAGTGCTGGAAATGGTATAACGTAAAATTATAAACGTTAGTTCCTGCAAGGTCTTGTAAATCATGTAATCGAATGGAACAAAATAGTGGGGTTCCGATCGGTTACTATAGTAGCTTGGTGCCTTGTGAAGGTTCTCCGGCTTCTTCCAGGAAACTTTCACCACTCCTGACATGCCTGTTTTAATAGCTCCATGCATTCCCAACGTACTAACAATTCTGGAGCATCTATTCTTATGTCTCTATGTTGTACCATTCCCTTTTTAGTTGCACTAGGAGGTATGGATTGCTATTGGCCTTTAGTAAGGGTACAGAGGGGAGGTAACCAGTTGGGGGTATGTACCTGCACAGACTCACTCTATCCAATCGGTGCTGCCATTTTCAGACTGCAGGCACCCCCCCCCCCCCCAACTGGTTACCTCCCCTCTGTACCCTTACTGAAGCCTAATAGCAATTCATTCATAAATCTAGTAGAAATAATAAAGGAACGGCACATAGAGCCATAAGACTAGTTGTTCCAGAATTGTTATTACATGGGGGATGCATGAAGCTATTAAAACAGGAATGTCAGGAGTGGTGAAAGGTCATCAGTATTTAAAGAGGACCTATGGAGAGGATCGGTGGAGGTTGATCACCCATGACCCCTGCCGATCAGCTGTTTGAGAAATCAGTAAGATGTGTTTACAGAAATTGCTTTGGTCCTGGTGGCCTTTCTTTGTACCAGAGGTGTTTTGTGGTACTGTATCTGGACGACTGGTTCATCAAAAGGACATCCTGGAAGAAAACATCTGGCTGATCATCACTTCCCAGTACCATGGGTTTCTGAAATTTTGAGAAATCTGAACTTTCTCCAATGACACCCCTGAAATTTCTCGCACATCTCCTCGATTCACAGCAAATTATATTCTTTCTTCATCCAGAGAGGAGGATGTTGAGAACTTCAACAATATGGAATCTACTGCTATCCATCAGAAGTATGATGAAAGTTCTGCATTTCTTGACCTCAGCTACAGCTGCAGTTCTCTGGGCAAAGGCCCATCTCAGGCACTTACATACTGTTTTTCTCAACAGTTGCAATAAGGATATTTCTCATCTGGAGCAATAAGTCCTCCTTCTGCTGTCTGAGATGGTGGCTATCAGAACACCAACCTATTGCAAGTGATACATGATCGTTAAATATATAAATGAATGCTATTCTTACTATATCAATAGCAAGTACAGTGATCCCTCAGGATACAATATTTTCATACAATGTATTTTTTTTTTACCCATCGTAAGTTGAAACTAGACTTAACATACAATGCCCCAGACCTCATCAATCAAGGCCACCTCTAAGGTTAAATAGCTGTATTAGTTGGGGGGCGTGGCCTGGCCGGGGATGTGAAGAGACGCGGCTGCTAGAGCTCCGGGTGGCGCCATCTATAATCCTGAGGAATCCTGTCGCTGCTGCAGCCCGATTGCCCCACAAACACAGCTACAGTGCAGACAGGCTGGGAGCTACATTTGGCCAGAGTTATGACTCGCTCCGGCAAAGAGGGGAAGGAGCGACCAGGCCCGACACCCGGCAAGCAACATGGCGCGGGCAGTGGAGGTGGCGGCGTGGCTAGAGCAGTATGCCCGTGTTCCCCTGCCCGGGACAAGCAATGGCACTGAGAACGGATCCCCTGTCCAGGATGAGGTCAGTTGGAAGGGGAGTCAGGGGGAGAAGGCCGCTGGTGAGACGAGCGGGTCCCAAGATGGCGGACGCAACATGGCGGGAACGGAGAACATAAAGGAGGGAGCTGTACAGGAGCTTGAAGGGGGACTGGTACCATCTATCCCTGCATCGCTCTCAGAGTGCAGCCAGGTGCCTAATCCTACCACTAGGGATGTATACCTGGCAGTTCAGCAGTGCAGCTCTGCGCTTATGGCCCTGAACACCCACATGGGTGCCTTGCAAGAAAATGTGTCTTTCATCAGGCATGATGTGAGAAAGATGAATGAGAGGGTCAAGGAAGTGGAAGACAGGGTGGGAGTTTTGGAGGATCAAGTACCCCCTGTGAAGAGAGATCTGGGTAAAGTCATTCATAATGTCACTCTTTTAATCAACAAAGTAGAAGACCTAGAGAACAGATCCCGCCGCAACAATCTTCGTTTGATCGGGGTCCCAGAAAGAGCGGAGGGATCTAATGCAGTACAATTCTGTGAGCAATGGCTGATTGATAAATTTGGCCGGGAATCCCTGTCTGCTATGTTTGCTATAGAACGGGCTCACAGAGTGCCCTTCCGTCCACCTCCACCGGGGGCACCACCTAGACCTTTGCTACTTCGTATCCTGCACTACCAAGATAGAGACACTATCCTACGTGCGGCGAGAGGTCATACAGATCTACGCATCGGAAATGGCAGAGTGATGATTTTCCTGGATTTTTCAGCAGACGTACAGAAAAGGCGAGCTAGATTTGTGGACATCAAGAGGCGACTCCGAGAGAAGAACATCCAATACTCCATGCTATATCCTTCAAGGCTGCGCGTCTCTGCGGGGGATAGAGTGCATATATTTGACTCCCCTGATACGGCGGTTAACTGGCTGGACTCCAGGGAGGGTCCCGTGGTGCTGCCCGATGGTGCGGGTTGATCGTGTTCACAGACTCCCTATGTCTGAAGAAATAAGTGATGCCTGAGGGTTCCTGATCTCCGGCTAGAATTGATGAGTATTCTGGCATTTATGGACGGTTTCAGTGTCCTCTCTCTTTTAATACTCCTATAACTCTAATGTGTTTCCTCATTGTTATGTTGCTATGCTGCACTTTCTTTCTGTTGTCTTTTATATGGGGATGCAGCGGTTGATGCGTCATAGATATAGGCGCTGCCCGTAGCTGGGTGTTTGTATTTCTCTTAGTATAACAAGAATGTTGGTCGCAACTTCATACTGGCTCCAGGAAGCAATATGGCCTCGTTGGCAATTTGCACCTTATATATGCAAGTTTAGGGGGGGGGGGGACGGGCGGGGGGTGTGTTTGGGGGTCTCGGGGTACAGCAGATATAGGACGCAGATAATATGTATGACTATGTTCAATGTGAATATACTATGGATGGAATCAACAATATCCTTCTTAATATCTTCATGTGGATAGATGATGGCGGGTAAAATACAAGTAATAACGTGGAATGTTAGGGGGTTGGGAGATGCTAATAAGAGGCAAGCTGTTTTTCTGGCCCTACAAAAGTACCAACCGGCTATTGTTTGCCTCATTGAAACCCACCTTACTAAAGACACTACTAGGCTACTACATAAGCCTTGGATCTCCCATGCCTACCATTCCACTCTATCCACGTATTCCCGGGGGGTCAGTGTCCTAGTTCACCGGTCCTTGCCATTCATTTGTCATTCAGCTACCATAGATCCGGAGGGACAGTATGTGTGCCTGCTCTGCTCCATTTATCGGTTTCGTTTTTACTTAATTGCTTTGTACATTCCTCCTCCTTATTCTTGTGTGGTGCTGCAAAAAGTATTGGGAATTATTGACAAGGGGTCGGGATTCCCTATTCTTGTGATGGGGGATTTTAACAAATACTTGCAACTCTCCCTGGATAAGCTTCAGTGTGATCCAGCGGGTGTTTCCTTGCCGGCTACCTCTCTTGCTAGGCTTTTGAATGAGGTAGAACTATATGATTTATGGAGGATTCGTTATCCGACTGCTCGGCAATACTCCTGTTTCTCACAGTCTCATGGGTCCTTGTCCCGGATTGACTTGGCAGTGGGGTCTTTAGAAATGTCAACCATGGTCTCTACAATAGAGTACCTGCCGCGGAGTCTATCGGACCATTCCCCCATACATATAGAGTCGCAGTTAGGGGAGCCCACTTTTGATAGAATACTGGCGCCATGGAAACTCAACCCCTTCTGGTTGCAATTGCTAGATGAAGGAGACCCCATAGCTGTTCAAATCGGGGATTTTTTTAGTGATAATGTTGGTTCTGCCTCCAGGGGTGTGGTGTGGGACACCATGAAGGCGTATGTCAGAGGCTTATATATCCAAAGAATAAAACGACGTAAAACATCCTCTAGGAAATTGACAGAGACGCTACAGCAGGAGGTCTGCAGGCTGGAAGCTAAATATGTTGAGGACCCTAGTGACAGGACTAAAACTGTATGGGTAGAGGCGCAGGAGAAGTTGACATCTCATCTGCTACAGGTAGCGGATAATAAACGATTTTTTCTAAAACAGAAGTACTTTGAAGCGGGTGAGAGCTCGGGTAGTTTGTTAGCTAGGATAGTACGTTCACAAGAGGGTCCATCCAGAATCGCATCCATCCATACACGAGAAGGGGCCCTGTCTACTGATGACAGGACTATCCTCAATGAATTCTATTCCTTCTATAAGACCTTGTATACATCTAGATTACGGAGGGATAACATGGATATACAGTCTTATCTAGCGAATATTCATATTCCAAAGTTATCACCTGAAGTGGTGCAGGATCTGGATGGACCCATTGTTCTGGAGGAACTGCAAGGCGCGCTGAGCTCCTTTTCTAACGAAAAAGCCCCAGGGGGTGACGGATTGCCCGTAGAATTTTATAAATGGTACCCTGACTCACTGCTACCCCAGCTTTTGGATACAGTTAATGAGGCTCTGCAAGTTGGGAGGCTTCCATCTTCAATGAGAAAGACGTTTATTGTGGTCTTACCGAAACCGGGCAAGGACCCTACTTATCCTGAATCATATCGGCCAATCTCATTGTTGAACACGGATATTAAAATTCTAGCCAAGGTATTGGCTCTCTGGCTCAACAAGGTCATATCCGATGTCATTCACGTGGACCAGTCGGGATTTATGCCTGATAAGAGCACATCTATAAATCTTAGGAGATTATATTTGAATATGCAGAGACGAGTGAAGACGGGAGGTTGCCGAGCTTTAATCTCTTTGGATGCGGCCAAAGCCTTCGACAGTGTCGAATGGCCGTATCTGTGGGAGGTAATGAGGGTAATGGGATTTGGACCAACCTTTATATCTTGGGTACAGTTGTTATACGCAGAACCGGTGGCTAGAATTAGAGCAAATGGGGGAGTGTCGGAGCAATTTATGCTACAGCGTGGAACCAGGCAGGGATGTCCGCTCTCACCTTTGTTTGCCATAGCAATAGAACCCTTAGCCTGTTTGCTGAGAGACGCGAGTGACTGGCAGGGGTTTCCGATGGGCTCCAAAGAAGAAAGGATCTCATTGTACGCGGATGACATGCTGCTGTATGTAGGGGACTTAGCTGGCTCCATTAACCCTATTATGAAACATATTACGGAGTTTGGTCATAGATCTGGTCTACTAATCAACTGGGATAAATCTGTTATCCTGCCATTAGATCCGGTGCCGTCCCAGCTTAATCTCTCTGAGATTCCCTTACAGATTGGTCACAGTTTTAAATATCTGGGCTTAGTGATAACCCCCTCAGTTGGGGACTATATTAAAATTAATTTGGAACCACTGCTTGCTAAATTTGTGCAAAAGGTCAATGCCTGGTGCAAGCTCCCGCTATCTGTTGTGGGTAGATGCAACCTCATCAAAATGATATTAATGCCACAGCTCTTGTATATATTACATAACGCCCCTGTTTGGATCCCCCAGCGGGTTTTCGATAAAATTCAAGGGATATTTAGATCCCTGGTGTGGAAAAGGAAGCAGCCTAGGATTAAACTGGAGACATTACAAAGGCATAAGGAAGAGGGGGGCCTCGCTTTGCCCAACCCGTGGCTTTACTTTCTAGCTGCTCAGCTGCAGCATCTTAAAGGATGGGGACAAGGTCAGAATCTGGGTTCCGCGGCTGGGATAGTTAATAGAGTTGTGAGACAGAGGATTCCTGGAACGGCACTGGAACTGGGGGGTGCAGGTGGTGGTGGAGACAGAGGTCTCACTATCCCGTTGATTGTTAAATCATGGGCTAAAGTGAAAGATATTTTGGGAATGACAGGATATAACTATCTTACCCCATTATGGAGGAATCCGCTTCTACCTGAATTTTTCAGATTGGAGGGCTTCTCACCGTGGGAGGACAGGGGTATTATATTGTTGCATCAGATTCAGAAAGGGGGCGCTATCAAAACATTTGAACAGCTACAATCTGAATTTAACATTCCGCACAGGGCCTTCTATCAATATTTGCAACTCAGGCACGCCTTTCAGGCGCAATTTAAGGAGGGGTTGGTAGTAGCTGTCTTACCTCCTGTGCTGGATCTACTAATGAAACGTGGTGGTACGAAGGGTCTTATTTCAATGTTATACAACTGCTTGTTGGAAAGGTCCACCCCGGATGTACCACTGCCAGTGAAGGTCAGGTGGGAAGCGGATTTAGGGGAGATATCCTCTGAACAATGGGCGGATATACTCGCTCTGACTCCTCAGCTTACGGTGTGTGAAGCACAGAGGGTATCTCAGCTCTTTCTTATTTACAGGGTATATAAGACCCCTTTATTTCTACACAAAATTGGTGTGCGTGCAGATTCGAAATGTCCTAGATGTGGAAGGGAGGAGGCATCGCTGATGCACATGTTCTGGGATTGTACGGAAATTATTAAGTTTTGGGATAGAGTGTTGGCAGTGATTGCGGCAGCCTCTCAGATAAGACTTCCTAGGGACCCGAAAACTTGTATTATGGGTATGGTCAGTCTGGATGGAGAAGTCGAAGGGATCTCCATTATGATTGGGAGAATGTTGTTTCAAGCACGGGTCTTAATTGCAAAATACTGGATCCAACCGAACACACCCTCGAAAAGAGAATATGTTAATAGAATGAATACCATATTGAGGTATGAAAGGGGAGTTTATTTGAAAAGACGGTGCCCAGCTAAGTTCCTGAAGATTTGGCAGGGGTGGCTGGAAGCTCTGGGGTTGGCCTCACAGACACTACAAAGAGAGTGCCTGAGAGATCAGTTAACTGGAGGTGAAAGTGGATAGTGATGCGATGTATGAAGATTATTTCATTGCGGTAATGCTTAACCATCACCTCAGGTGTGGAGTGATTTATGGTTTTTTGCAGAGCTACATAGCTACTTGCTGTGACTACTGATGAGTCATTAAGGTCCTCTATCTGCTAGTTATGTTTAGTTACATTTTGTATCTGGGTAGGGAGGGGGAGGGTTGAGAGGGATTGGGAAGGGGACTTGGTTCTCACTTATTAAAATAAAAAATTGCAGTGCAAACTTTATAATAAATACTTATGGCATTTATTGTATACGTACTGATGTGGTTCTATATTTGATACGATTATAATGTCAATCGCAGACTTCTTTTGTTATAATATTGTTGTGTAATATATTTTATGCAAATAAAAAACATCTCTGATTTAAAAAAAAATAGCTGTATTAGTTACTAGTTATCAGCTTTTCCGGACTCTTATGTAAGGACTTGTTTATCTGTCTTAATTATATGCTTATTTTTCTTAAATCTTCATTTTCTCTTATCTTGGATGACATTTTGGAGCTTTGGAACCAATTACTCAACTTGGATTTCCTGGAACCAATTAGTATTCTAACTTGAGGGACCACTGTACATTTTGATCAAAATTATTTGTGCCCATCCACCATGGCGGGGTGACCATTCCTGCACGGAAACCTATGCTGAGTGCTACCTTTTCTGGTGCTAATTGGCCTCCAAAGGATTCAGGGCAAGCAGGTTCCACAGCTGAAGTATGGTACTCCAAGACCAGTGGGCTTAGGAGGTATGGTTGTTAGAAGAGAGGAGGTTGTGCTCAAATGTTCAAGAATTGAGGGTGGTCAGATTGACTCTTCTCCCTGTTTAGGAGTGACTGCACAATGCCCAAGTCAAAATCTAGTTGGACAATCTTACAGCAGTTTTCTATTTCAACAAATAGGGACATACAGGCAGTTCTCTTCTGGAACAAGAATGTGCTGTAACTAAGCAGTGGGCAGAGAACTTTGTGACCGAGGTTTTGGCGATACACATGGGGGGGGGGGGGGTGCTAAACAACTCTTTAGTGGATCTTCTGAGCAGGCAAGCTGTCCTTCCATTAGAATGGGAATTAATCTGTCTGTCTATTGTCAAGAGGTGGAGCCTTCCAGTGGCTGATCTGATGGAAACCAGGAAGAATCCCAAGCTAGATCTTTAGTTTTAATGGGCAGGCAAATTTTGGCCAATGTTTGATAGCAACCTTGTGCTTTCTGGCTACTAAGCATTCTCCTGAAGAAGTTGCATGGACAGGGTCAGCCACAATAAAGCATTAAATGAGGAGTATATGAAGGTAAATAACTATTATTAACTATAACGATTTATTGAAATATTTTAAATACATAAAATGTGCAACCAAAGCCAGATAAATACGTGAAGATGTACTACCAAACAACATAAATAAGTGAATTAGAAGTGTATATAACAAGAATGATTGCCAGTTGATGATTAAGGGAAAAAAGACTGTTCGTGATAGGGTGTACTTATGAGGTAGGGTGGTGGTTCTGGGGTTGTTTTGCATTTAATGACTTGGTGGGTAGTAGTTATAAGGTCTTTTTTTAAAGAAAATCACGTAATACATTAACAATTTCTGCTTTCTGTAAAGTCTTTGCTCACGTGGTAGTGGAGCATTTTATTGGTAGTTCTCATTAAAAAAAATGTTTACAGTGTTGACCCTCCTTTTTCCAGGGTTCAGGGTGAGACAACTCAATAGAGATTTTTCTTTTACAGCATTCACCACAGATATTTTTCAGCATTTTCAAATGTGGTATGTTTATTTTTTTATATTTTATTACATTTTTTACACTTTATATTTTTTGGTTTAATATTTTCACCCTCTTAGAGGAACAGGAGCTTGGAATTGTTTGATTATTTAGAACACTGAGGAAAAAAAAACAAAAAAAAAACACTATAATCTGGCCTGATGTCAGAACACTCTCTTGGGGTTGGAGAAAGCACCCTTTTTCTGGAACAGGGATATTCAGCTTGGAAGGCAGGAGCCGCATCCCTCTGCCTAACACCACAGATGCCCCAATCAACATGGATCGCGGCATCTGAAGGGATAAATGACTGTGGTTCAGCGAGATTGCCATTCCCTGTCATCATGGCTGGGTGTCTGCTGTATGATACAGCCAGCACCCAAAACGTATGAAGCGGGCTCACCGCTGCAGCCAGCTCCATACAAATGTGGGTGCACAATGCCATAGATGTACATCACTATACGTTAAGGGGTTAAATGACTACTGCAGTCTCAGAATTATTCAATCCCCTCAAGACAAATATTTTTAGTACTTAGTAGAACATCGTTTTGCAGTTATCACTGCTGCAAACAACAGCTTGTGGCATCATTAGGAATTTTAACCCTCAAGGGCAATGGTCTCCACTTCATTAATATTCTTGAGTTTGTATGTTGCAAATCCCACCACACATTTTCTATAGGGTTCATAGAGGGTGACTGTGACAGCTACCCATTCTTATCCAAATCTAAATGAAAAATTTGTCCCTATGCATTTCATTCTAAAATCAGCTATGAGTAACATTATTAACAGAGATTTGGATCAGAATAAAAGCAGAGCAGGTATAGTCACAGTCAAGCCTGTTCCCCTGGTATTAGGCATCTCCCTATAGTGACCTCAGTATTGGACATGTCCCCATACTGCCCCCTATTGTCTGTAAGTAAGTGGTCAGGAAAAAAAACAACAAACATTAATGCTCACCAGGGTCCCGTTACCCGACAGTCTGTGGAGTAGCCTCTCCCGGCCTGGAAGTCACGATGCCGTTACAGTGGTGCCCGCGTTCTTGCACAGACAGTTGCAATGATGTCAACATGGTGCCTGAAACCCACCACAGGAGGTTGCGATGATGTCATCGCTTTGCGACTGCCCGCACTACTGTATCACCTCAGATGGCTCAGGCCTAGTAGTCTGAGGCCTTTGAAGGGTAATGGTGGGGCAGTGTGCCCAGCGACAGTATTCAACTGTATTGCCATCCTGAGGACTGTGATACAGTTGAATCCAAGAAAGGGACCTGCAGCCGTTAGCCAGATACATAAGTACCTGGCACTCCCAGCGTTAACACAAATGTTGACGAATGCATCAAAATGTTACGCAGCCAGACTGTGGTCACTGCTTGTGGCCACGGCACAGCGGTCAGCGCAATCATTGCTTAGGATTCTTATCCGCTAGTACTCCCATGATGGCAGCCCTGTATACAGACATGGTTTGCTTTTATAGGTCTGTCAAGCAGGTTGTGTCATCACTAGAGTTGAGCGAACGAGCTTGTAAAGAGCACTGTACTGCTCGGATCCCCTGCGCTCGCATGGGCGCAGCCATCCGGATCCGTCCTCCTCACCCGACGGATCCGGATGCCTGCGCCCATGCGAGTGCAGGGGATCCGAGCGGTACAGTGCTCGTTACGAGCACGTTCGCTCAACTCTAGTCATCACCATTCCAAAACGAATCACATCAACAAGAGTATGTTGTCTTTTTACTTTTACACGCAAAGGAATAATCTACAGGTATAGTTATACCGTAACCAAATTAAAAATGTGATAAAGCACAGGTTGAATTTTTACAATAAATCTGTCAAATTGACTAAAAGGCAAGTTACTTTATAGCCATATAGCCTACACATCACATTACATCACTTGTATACAAATATTTCATTACTTTGCTGTCTCCTCATACAACTTTTTAATTGCTAAAATATAACTGGTGCCTATTATGATGTTCATGCATCCTGCTGTCAAAGCAGGTTTTATTCTCATGATTACTACAATGTACTTTTTTTTGTGAAGTCTCGGCATTTTGACCTGAATTTCCCGTAATTGCAGCAATGTACCCTTACAGAGGGAGAGATTTTCTTCTGCACAGTCTGGTTATAGTTCTGTGTGGCCTTGATTTCATATACATCACAAGCATGTTTTTTCTTCTTTTTTTGTGTAGACATTTCATTGGATTGCTTGTTGTTCACTACTCATTTAAAGGGGTTTTCTGGGATTTTGATACTGATGGCCTATCCTCAGGATAGGTCATCAATATCTGGTAGGGGTCTGACTCCCGTCAACCCACCAATCAGCTGTAGGAAGATGCCGCAGCACTTCATGAGCGCTTAGGCCTCTTCGTAGGCCATGTGATGTCAGATTCATCAGTCACATGGCCTAAGCGCAGCTCAGTGCCATTCAAGTGTATGGGGCTGAGTTGTGATATCAAGCACAGTCGCTATCCCATGGATGGTGCTGTGCTTGGTGAGCTGTGAGGAGGCCGCACTAGTGCTCTGGTGGGTGCTGTGGCTTTCTCAAACAGCTGATCGTCAGGGGTTCCGGGATAGGCTATTAATATCTAAATCCCAGAGAACCTCTTTAATGTATAAAGCGGCTACAGAATGAGGAACAGAGAAATAAAAAATATCAGCAAGGAATTGACGTTAAAGACTATTATTTATAATAAAACACACAATCAATAGACCAAATCCAAGTATGATGTCGAGTTTAGAATTGATGCTGCTGTAGTACTTAGGGTCTCCATAAAAATGCTCAAGTAAACCTAAACCTGCAGCTGTTTAAACCCACGTTCTTAATATGCAGGAAATGTACGAGAACAGACTTCATGGAAATATTTATTTTATGTGTGGAATGATGCATGCTACAGCATAAATGCAATCTTGTATTGAACTGTTCTCAAAATCCACAAAACAGGTTTGGATGGGTTGCACAGGTATTCGTTTCATATATATTAATTTAAGTTCTCCAACTTTTTCTTGAGCAATATTCCTTTATCTTTCAAGTCTGGCCTGCTGTCCAGTTCCATAGTGGATAAAGATGTGATGAGCAGGTTTCTGCTGTCTAATGTAAGGACTTTCCCATTGTTCGGATTCTGGAATAATAACAATACAGTTAAGATGAAGAACAGATACTTTGCTCTACTGTCAATGCGTGCAAATCAAATACAAGTCATTTCACTAAATTATTTCAGGTTATTATTAGAAAAGAAAGTGTGCTTCCACCATGGCATTGTCATAAGCAGGAGACCTTCACCAAGCCACCTGTGAGAGACTGAGAGCCTGCTCCATATGTTAATGGTGTTACAGCGAAGACTCTCCAAAAATATTAGATACAAAGGCCCAGTGTTACTAATGTTTTTGCACCTAGAATGTCTAAAAAGTGGGGCCAGTTGGTGCAATTTTGGCGTAACTAAGGTTTCTACACTTTTTTTAACTCACTCAGCAAGAGGGTGTGGCCTAAGATACACCAAATTATGGTGCAGGGCTCATGTACCCGGCGGGTCTGTAATATACGGGCACCGACCATGTGCCCCCTGCATCACGGACGCATTTACATGGGTCCGCAATCTGGAAGATGCGGTGTGGAACGGAGGCACGGATCGGAAACCCCATGGAAGCACTATGGAGTGCTTCTGTGGTGTTTCTGTCTGTGCCTCTGCACCGCAAAAAAAATAGAACATGTTCTATTCTTTTACCATGCAAACAGACGGATGCGGATTGCGGACCCCATTCAAATGAATGGGTCTGTGATCCACATGCAGCAGCCCCACTGTCCGTGCCCATGCATTGTGGATTGCAATTTGCAGTCTGGAGCAAGGGCACGGCCGGCACACATTTGTGTGAACAAGCCCTTAAGGCAACCAATTGTTGGTATAGCACCAGACAGAAATGTCTATCCCTACACCAGATTTACCATCTAGCCTGATCCACTAAGATAAATCTGGTACAGGTCTAGACAGCTTTTCTAAGCTTACACTATCTTTAAGATTAGTAAATTGGGGCCAAAGTTTCCAAAAGGGTTACTGTTTCAGACAACAGCCATTTGGACATATTACACACAACCACATTTTTCAGATTCCAGTCTTAGGGTGGCCATACACAGTGTAAAGTTGATAAAAAGGGGGGATTTCAACCATAAAGAGCACAATCACTTTAGCCAACCAATGACAGACTGTTAATGCATGAAAAGAAGTCTGCCATGTTTAACCCCTTCCAGACATCCACCGTCCATGTACGACGAATGTTGGGTCTTTAAAGATGGTGCCCATTGCAGAGTGGAGCTAGCGCCATAAATAGCAGGTGGCTGCTGTTTTATACAGCAGACACCCGTGGCTAATGTCCGTGATCTGCAGTAATGCCAACTGAGGACATTTAACCCCTCAGATGCAGTCTTCAAATGTGACCATGGCATCTGAGACACCAGAAACCTGAAACTTTTCAAAGTTCTTTTTTTTTTCCTTCAGTATTCAAACTCAAGATAAACTATACATATAATGGTATCACTGTAATCATAATGACATGGAAAATGAAGAGGACAAGTCAGTTTTACCGCACAGTGAACACCATAAAAACAAAACCCATAACACTGGTGGAACTGCATTTTTTTTTCAATTCCACCCCATTTTGATTTTTTTTTCCAGCTTTGCACTATATAGAATGGTGAAAAAATAGAATGGTGCCATTAGAAAGTAAAATTTGTTTCGCAAAAAACAAGTCAGGGTTTCCCTGAACATGTATGGGCAGTTTGAACAACTGTAATATGTACTAAAATGTGAATGGTCGTGTCTGTGAAAGGAACGTTGACCAGATCATTGTTCAACTGATGTTCAATCAACTTCTATCTAATGTGTATGGGCACCTTTACTCATTCACAAATCTGTATGAGGTATGGCATCCATTAGAATGCACCAGTGAATCAAATCTGTTGGGTTTAAGGGCAAACATTTTGTGTATTTAAAGAGTCACTAAGATTTCATAAAACTTATCTTATAGAGACATATCAAAAGTTTTTATTGACCCCCGCTGCAGCGAGGAGAAAGCGTGATATGCGAGTGCTTTCTTGTCTAGTTCTCGGTATCAGTCTCAGCACTCAGACTCCCACCCATCAAAACTTTTGATAAGTCTATGACATCAAAGGTTTTTAAAAGCTCAGTGACCTTTTAAGAAAACAGCAGAAAAACTGATTCTTCCATTGTGGACTATTAAATATTGTCAATTAAAAACAGCCAATCAGGTGAAATTCTTTGCTCAGGTCTTTTAAATATAAATGATCTATTCTGATGCTAATTTCTATAAAGCACTGGGGAAATATAGTAGCACTATATAAGTGCATAAAATAAATAAATATTCCATGATATCGCAACATGAACAAACAATGCCCTCAGATTATGTTTGCTAGTAAAACATCCTTAGATTTGTCACTTCACCTACTCACCTTCAAGTTTCTTTAGAAGTGTTTCTATTACAGAGATGGCTTCTGTTCTCACAGATGCATAACTCTTATTTTCTGTCAAACAGAAACATGCACATTAGTATAGGGCATATGTTTTATGGTAACCAGTGCATTAATTAAAGGGGTTATCCAAACCTAAAAACCCACCCACAATGCCCGGAGGCCCTCACACAGAGAATACTTACCTGGTCCTGTGTTCTTCCGGATCCCTCCACACCATCACTGCATCTGCCCGGCGTACTGATCACAACATCCATCGATGGGGAAGGGGATGGGTTGGAGACCGCGCACTGCGGACCGCAATTTGCAGTCCACAGCATGGGAACGGGACACACACGTTCATGTGCATGAGCCCTAAGGTTGTTTTTAGATATGTACAGCACCAAATCTACTGCATACAGTAAATGTTAAAATTCTGCCTACAACAGCCTCTAGGGAAGCTGAAGTTTTACTGTTAAAATTAACCTGTCATCACAGCCCTTAAACTGCCACCATGATGGCTAGAGGCTGATGCCACTGTCAGAAGTATCCCTTGAATTATAAAAGATAAAATCAAGTTATAAAGTAGTGCACAGAAGAATCATGTGGGCAGTCACGGCTGGATTGACATTTCACAGGCCTGGATACACCATTACCAGACCACTGCAGTGGCATCCAGTCAGTGAAGTGAGGTGAACTGGTGTTGACTTCATTTGAGAATGTGCCGGATACTGCCGAAGCTGGCTTATAACAACCTTTTTCAGCCTGTGTGATGTCAATCAAGCCAGGAAGGGTGTAGGTCTGGATAACTCTTCACAAGTAGTGTCTGCTACTTAATTACTTAATTTTTTTTTCTTTATGCTTCAAGGAATATTTAAATAGTGGTATCCTTAGAAACCCATCATGTTAAGGTGCCACTTTAGGGACTGAAAAGGTGATGACAAGTTCTCCTTAAATTCAAGTACACAGTATGCACTAAGCTCCCTCTAGTGTTGGCTTGGAGTTAACTAGAAATTTACCTCTCTCTATGCAGGCATTTTGATGAGCTTGGTCAGAAAAAAAAATAGAAGTGCGCCCCCTATGATAATATATAAATTTAATAGTACAAAGATTGCCGCAGTACCTAGAGAATGTGCAAGCACTGGACAAGCTTCTGTGAGGATTTCTGTGACAGCAGTAACGTCTGAATGCTCCTTTTCTAAGATGAGTAACCTGTAATAGGAAAACAAGGAAATTCAGTTAAAAAAATTAGAACGCAAAATGATAAAATACAACATGACAATTACAGCGATATCACATTTATATACTTTTTCTTATGTGTTTATTTTCACTGCCAGACCTTCACCTCCCCCCATAACTTTTTTATAGTTCCATCTACTGAGTTTTGTGGAAACTCATTTTTAGCAGGAACATCAGTAGTTTTTATTAATACCATTTTGGGGTATGTAAAACTTTTTGATCACTTTTTATTCCATTTTTTTAGGAAGAAGAAACAATGAAAAAAAGCAAACTGCCTTTTTTTTTTTTTTTTTTTTTTGCTGTCGCACCATTCACCGTATGGGATAATTTGTTAAATATTTTAATAGTACATTCATTTTCGGATGCCCTAATCACAGCCGGCCAGTGGAAGTTTTTGGGGATGTATTTTGTGCTGCTGGCAGTATTTTGTGATGAACTGTGGTATTTAGCTCTGTTGGTATAATGTGCCGCAATATGGTATTGCTAGCCCGCCTCCAGGGCCACTTTAAAGGAAACCTGTCATCTCCGAAACACCCCCTGAACTAGAGTAAGCGTTGTATAGTGTAAGTGATGCTGAATCCGAATATGTACGTTTTATCTTCATACTCACTTCCATTCAGACGCTGTGCTCCCACAAACCTGCAGTAAAATGCACTCACTGGACTCCGGTGCTCACTCACATAATGGAGAGGACTCAAAGAAGAGTCCTCTCAATGCATTTTACTGCAGGTTTGTGGGAGCACAGCATCTGAATAGAATTGAGTATGAAGATAAAACTTACATATTCAGATTCAGCATCACTTACACTATACAATGCTTACTCTAGTTCAGGGGGTGTATTGGAGATGACAGGTTCCCTTTAAGTTCCCAGTCCGCCCCTGCATATGTTTCTAGGTTTAGCTAAGCAGTTTTAACATTAAAACTACTATATCCTGTAAGGTTGTAAGCAACCAATGTAAAAACTAATGGAGCCTCAGACGCAGATGTGAACAGTCTTTCTGTGATTTATTAAAGTTTTAAAAAGAGTAATGGCAAAAATCACATTCTAAAAGGAGTGATATTTAGCTTCATGGTGACCAAACTTACCCCTGAAAATATACTTTCATAGACTGAAGGACAGCATGCTGGACTTTCCATGTGCTTAGCTTCAACCTTTCACACATTAACTTGCAAACTTCAAAACGGTAGCAACCTATCGTACCATGAAAAACAGCAATGAGGCATATACAACGATATATGTGTACATTTTTTTTGTTGTTGTTACAAACATTTTATTGAAGGTTTTTAAACATTTTTTATCATATATAAACCAATGTAACATAAGGTAAATTAATGCAGGAAACATAAAGAAGCCTAACAGTCTAGGTGTATCCAGTAGAAGCTATGGCACGCATGCATCAACAGTATATACAGTCCTCTTGGAAGGGGCCATTACAGAAAACAAGAAAAATGTGAAGTAACCAGTTATGGAGTTGGTAAGATTGTAGTACGTGTACATTGTTTTAAGATTTTCTGTAAAACTTAAATGTTTTTTTGGGCTGTATTTTAATATTGATGACCTATCCTCAGGATAGGTCATCAATAGAGATGAGCGAACCTGCTCGTAACGAGCACCGTACCGATCGGCTCCCCTGCGCTCGCATGGGCGCCGGCAGCCGCTTCCGTCCTCCTCAGGAGGACGGAAGCGGCTGCCTGCGCCCATGCGAGCGCAGGGGAGCCGAGCGGTACAGTGCTTGTTACGAGCACGTTCGTTCATCTCTAGTCATCAATATCAGATGGGCAGGGACTGACTCCCGGCACCCTTGCTGATCAGCTATTTGAAGAGAAGGCTGCGTTCGTGCCAGCGCTGCCTTCTCTTAATTGTTTATCTGCTTGCCGTCGACATCGCATCGGCAAACAGGTGAAATTACAAGAAGGCGTCCCATTCACTTTAATGGGATGGCTCTGTCCTATTCAAGTGTATACTACAGAAAGTATTAAAAAAAAAAAAAAAAAGTAAAATGTCCTGTTCACCATTCTTTATTTGCTTCACCTTTGCAAAAATCAGAATAAAAAAAAAAAAAAGTAATCAAAAAGTCATAGGCAGTATTAAACTATAATACTGTAAATGTGGTATCGCTGGAATCGTAATGACCCAGAGAATGATAGTAACAGGTCAATTTAACTGCCTAGGGAACATCATAAAAACAAAACCCATAAAACTATGGCAGAATTGCATTTTTTTCCCCAATTTCACCCCATTTGGAATCTCTTTCCAGCTTTCCACAATACTGTAAGCAATATTAAATGGTGCCATTAGAAAGTCCAACTTGTCCCATAAAAACAAGCCCTCAAACTTCTATGTACAGTAAAAGGAAAAATAAAAGCGTTATGGCTCTGGGAATGCAGGGGGTAACAAAAAAAAACTGGGAAAAAAACCTGAAAATTACAGGGTCAGGAGGAGGTTAATAAACAACAATGGCATTCTTTTCACAATATGGGTCTCAGGTACGAAAACAAGTGCAGTCATAAAGCAGAGTTCTGTACCCATAGCAACAAATCAAGTTTCAGGCATTATTAATTCCTAGGCAAGAGATGCAACTGGGGGTGCGACATTTTTTTCTGCACTAGTATTCAGATGTATCGTGATTAGAGATGAGCGAACGTGCTCGAAACTCATTTCGAGCACGTTCGCTCATCTCTAATCGTGATATATTGGCCTTGGAAACTTACGCTGTGTGTCAGGATTTCTGGGCCAGGTCTTGCCTAGAGTTGAGAAGGCGCACAATAGAGATTCTGTATGCAATTCTTTTGCCTTTTCATTCTCGTCGTCTTCATCCTCCTCTTCCTTTGGTGATCGAGCCCCCACAGTTTCCTTAGAAGCCTGGGTACACAACAATGAATGAAACAAGAAATTTTATAGGATGTTCACTGAAAGAAATCAGGAAGGAAGATCATGCACTCCTATTAAAACTTCCTCTTTTGTTGTTAAAATCTGAAAGTAGTAAATTTTATAGTATAATTTTAGCGTGGACAGCCGCACCTAAATTTTGCGAAAACCCACAAGCGGCCGCACCCTTTCTGCCTCCCATTCATTTCAGGCAGCGCTGAGTAAAGGCTTAAAGCCACGGCAGCGCCAAGAAGGGACATATCCTTTTTTACTGGGGCATCAAGCCACTGCACCACAATCCTCAGCGCTGCCTACTAGAAAGGATGCGGCTGCTAGTGGGTTTTCGCAGAATTGTCCAAGACAGAATTGCTAAAAATAAAATCTACTGCGTGAACGGTATTAAGCGTCACAAGTTAATTACATGGCAATAAATATTTTTATTTTCCAGGTGACTATTTCTACCTTTACATCTCTCATTTTAGCCCCATCATGAAGTACGAGAGTGTCTATAGAGCATGCTCATATCCGACCCTTTAATCCCTGAGGAGCCACTGTCAATAGTGACCAATGCATCTGAGCTGTTGTTCTCCCTTTGATGCAGTTGCAGGGTATTAAGCAGCTATCATGGCAGCCAGGGGCCTAGTGAATGCCTCTAGGCCTGGCATATTAATACACCTCTTACACCTTGCGTCCGGCAGAGTATAACAGTAAAGGGTGTAACAATATAACAATAAAATCACAATACACTTCAAAATACTGTATAAGTGATCAAACAATCACAGTTACAAATTTTTAAGCCCTTAAAGAGGACCTTTCATCACTTTTTGAAATACAAACTAAAGGATCTACCTTAAAGGGCGGCCCCCACTGATGCCCTCTCTGTTTTTTTTTTTCCAAAAGAGCCCCCCGTTCGTCCACAGGACCCCCCGTTGTATGTGGCGCGGATTATGTTAATTATTAGTATCGGAACAGGGAGGAGGAGACTCCCTGTTCCTCATTGGGCGTTTCCTTCTCCCTGGCTTGAGCGCGATCCAATCAGAGTGGACCGCTCACAGACGGGGAGAAGGAGCTCAAGTTCTTGCGTGCTTCTGGAGCGGGAATCTCGCGAGAACTTGAGCTCCTTCTCCCCGGCTGTGAGCGGTCCGCTCTGATTGGATCGCACTCAAAGCCAGGGAGAAGGAAACGCCCACTGAGGAACAGGGAGTCTCCTCCTCCCTGTTCCGATACTAATAATTAACATAATCCGCGCCACATACAACGGGGGGTCCTGTGGACGAACGGGGGGCTCTTTTGGAAAAAAAAAAAACAGAGAGGGCATCAGTGGGGGCCGCCCTATAAGGTAGATCCTTTAGTTTGTATTTCAAAAAGTGATGAAAGGTCCTCTTTAAGGATGACCGCTATATATATATATATATATATATATATATATATATATATATATATATATATTTCTTGTGCCTATCATTGGGGGACACAGCACCAGTGGGATATAGGCAGCTGCCACTAGGAGGCGACACTAGACCATCAAAGAAGTAGCCCCGCCTGGTAGCCTATATCCCTCCTACGGACACCAGGCTAGCTCAGTTTTTAGTCTAGTGTCCGTAGGAGTCCGGATTGGCCTCGCCGGTCCTGGTACGCAGACGTTGATCCACCTCCTGGCCGACGCCCCTTGGCGTCTTCCCCTGCGGCCAGACCTCCTTTCTCAAGGGCCGATCTTCCACCCCACTTTACCTCAGCTCAATTTGACGGCTTGGCTGTTTGAGGCCGCGGTGCTGAGATTTCGGGGTCTGTCTGAGTCCGTCATCCAGACTATGCTTAGGGCCCGCAAGCCTCAGTCGGCTCGTATTTATCATCGGGTTTGGAAATCCTTTTTTTCTTGGTGCGAGCAACGTCGTGTACACCCTCTCGTTTGTTCTACACCTAAGATCCTCTCTTTTTTACAGTCCGGCCTTGACCAGGGTCTCAGCCATTCTACCCTTCGGTCTCAGGTCTCCGCCTTGTCCGTGCTTTTTCAGAGGACTTTGGCTCGGCGCTCCCAGGTGAAGACCTTTTTACAGGGTGTTCTTCGTCTGAATCCCCCCTTCCGCTCCCCCGTCGAGCCCTGGGATCTTAACCTGGTGCTCGATGTGCTCCAGGGTCCCCCCTTTGAGCCTTTGAGAGAGATTTCCCTGCGTCTTCTCTCTTGGAAGGTCGCTTTTCTGGTGGCGGTTACGTCCATCCGCCGTGTATCTGAATTAGGCCGCTCTCTCCTGTCGCTCCCCCTATCTTGTCTTGCACAGGGATAGGGTGGTTTGCGCCCTCTCCCTTCCTTCCTTCCGAAGGTTGTCTCGGCATTCCACATCAATGAAGATATTGTTCTTCCTTCTCTTTGTCCCGCTCCTGCTCATCCTAGGGAGCGCTCCCTTCACTGTTTGGACCTTGTCCGAGCCATCTGGGTCTACTTGTCCCTCACGGCTCCCTTCCGTCAATCGGATTCCTTGTTTGTCATTCCTGAGGGTCCCCGCAGGGGTCTTGCCGCCTCTAAGGTGACCATTGCGCGTTGGATTACGGCCGCCGTCTCTGAGGCCTATCGCTCTCGGGACAGGTCCCCCCCCTTCCGGGTCACAGCCCATTCCACCAGGGCCGTGGGAGCTTCCTGGGCGGTTCGCCATCATGCATCGGTGTCCCAGGTCTGCAAGGCCGCTACCTGGGCCTCGGTGCATACCTTACCAAGTTTTACCAGGTCCACACTCTGGCTTCAGCTGATGCCAGTCTGGGCCGCAGGATTCTGCAGGCCGCCGTACGTTAGGCTGGCGACTGGGGATTTTTCTTTTTCCCCACCCTTTGGGACTGCTTTTGTACGTCCCACTGGTGCTGTGTCCCCCAATGATAGGCACAAGAAAACAGGATTTTTGTATAACTTACCGTAAAATCCCTTTCTTGTGGCTTCATTGGGGGACACAGCTCCCACCCTGATTTTTTTCTGGGTTGTTCTTTTTCCCGGGCTTGTTTGCTGTTCCTTGAGTTCTCGTTCCCGGGTTCAGACTGGTTTGTATCATTCTGTTTGGCTCCTACTGCTTTTTAACTAAACTGAGCTAGCCTGGTGTCCGTAGGAGGGATATAGGCTACCAGGCGGGGCTACTTCTTTGATGGTCTAGTGTCGCCTCCTAGTGGCAGCTGCCTATATCCCACTGGTGCTGTGTCCCCCAATGAAGCCACAAGAAAGGGATTTTACGGTAAGTTATACAAAAATCCTGTTATATATAATGCCAAAAGTCTGGAGTTTGAGGAATGGGTACCTTCAGATACCGTGGTCAATTGCGACCTCAGCTTCTGAGCAGTGAAACCCTGGAGGTGCTGCACATAATGAACATCCCATAGGCTACAATGGTAATTCAATGCAGTCTATAGGAAAAGCAATCATACTTTTAAAAAAATTGAACGCAGTAACAGAAGTTATACACACCACAATAGTATCAATAAGAACTACAGAACGGCCCAAAAAATGAGCCCTCACATAGCCTTGTAGAAAAAAAAAATAAAGTTATGGCTCATGGAAGGCAGGAAGTAAGAAACGTGAAAGCAAAAAAAGGAAAAATGGCCCAGTTCTTAACGCGTTAAAACTACATTTAAACCCCTCCCCCCAATATAAAAAAACATCCTTTACTTGTTATTTTACTAAAATAGAAATATAATTAGTATCGCCATATCCAAAAAATGTCTGAAATATGAAAAAAATATCACGTTCTTTAACCTGCCCATCTTATCCCAGTGCCAGAACAGTCATTTCTCGATCACCTCACCGCCTGAATAACTGAATTCAAGGGGTTGTCCAACAATGTGGAGAAGTTCCTGCAACAATGTCATGATCATGTGACTGATGCAGGAATACAGTGCTTTATAGGTGAAGGAACTGTGATGATGTCATTATCAAGGAAAGTATAGTTCACCGATTCCCTACAATAATAATCTGGATATGCTGGGAGTTGTAGTGTTCTCCTCTTTTACCCCGCCATGTATTGCCCACTAATTTGCAGCAATAAGGTCTGTTTTACACCACCAGCAGTAGTTCCAGCAGGCTGTCGGAGCTCTCTAGGTTCAGCATTGCTGGAGGTTACCAGAATGCCCTACAACCCAATTGCACCCACAGAGCTCCGGCATACTGCTCTCTGCCAGAACAGCTTGCTGAAACTACTGCCAGCAGTGTGAAACAGGTCTAAACTGTCATGATGTGACATGTAGACCACGCAAAGATTTCTCTCTCAGGATCTCTGATTCTAAAGAAAGGCCTATTCCTGCTACATGTCTATAGTATATCACATGATATCTAGGAAGAAAACATGGATTGTAACCCATTAACTATTGACGGATGCTCCATGTACTTTTTTTGTTAGCTTATATAACATTCAGGACCCTTTTTAAGCAGATTCCAATAATGTAGATTGTACCTTCTTTATCAAGGGAAATAGGATATCGGCCACTTCTTGGAAGCGATCCTCCTTTGTGGATTCTAGTACGTCTGCAGCACACTTCAATGCTACCATCTTGTACTTGACATTTTCTTTCCGACACTCTTTTAACACTGCCTGAATAATCTCGTCTATACTTGGTTGTCCAGGAACTGGTTCCTTCAGCTGTTCACTGTGAAGAGCAAACAAGACGATCACATACTAGGCAAATCTCAAGGTTTGGATGAAAAAGAAATCAACTCCACCATCTTGTCTGCATATACGATTTCTAGGCTTTTACTAAAGCCTAACCAGAAAATTTCTGTTCTGCACAAAATGACCATTACATGAAATATGGTCAGGACCACTCTTATTGAATGGACTTCCTCAGCCAATGGACCACACCTGACTACAGTTTGAGTTGAGAAAGGAACTGACGCAGAGTTATACTGAGCATGTGCGGCTTCTGGACTGCCGTTCCAACTTATAGTAATGAGGTTGGAACAAATGTACATGTGATGCTATATACAGCCCCTTAACCTGATAAGGGGGTGTATATAAGATATGTAACTGAGCTCATCATTTATGCTACATACTGGTGATATAGCTAGGTTATGTCACCATGTCAGGTGCAGACTCACTCCCATCTCCCGAACAGGGCCCCCAAAATTAACGGAGAGCAGCAGCACATGTATGGCCACCCTCCATTCACCGCTATGGGAGTTAAAAAAACAAACAAAACATTTGAGTGCCAGCTTGGCTATTTCCGACAGTGCCATAGTGGTAAATGGAATGGTGGCTGCGCTTGTACTGTGTGCTCTCCTTTCAAAAATAACCAGGCACGCTGGCTTTCCCCTGTCCGTGAAAGGAGAGCATGCCGCACATGCTGTGTGCTCGCCTTCACTTTTGGGGGTCCTGTTCTGGAGATCGGAGCAGGTTCCAGAGGTGGGACCCGCCCCTATGTGACATTGATTGCATATTCTAGTGATATGTCATCAATATCTAAGGCCAACCCCTTTCAGGTACAGAGCTCTGTGATGCACGAGATACTGGAACCTGCCTTACTATTTGGGGACAGCAGACCCACTGTGCTACGGGGCAAATCTCCAGAAAACGTACCCAAACTTTTACTAGAGGCAATGCAGTGGAACCATGGCTATCATTTCCAGTGTTCCTCCACTTTTCTCATTTCTGAGTTACCAGCAAATAGGCCTAGTCTGTTCTATGGGCTTGACGGACACAAAGAGTTTCCTTCTGGTAACTGCCAGGCTGGCACATGCCAACAAAGTTGTACTTTACTATGCAGCCGGGCACCGCAAAATAGTATACAGCACAGTATAGAATAACAGTTGAAGGGCATAGTATACAACTGTATGGCATTCTGTTTCATACATTGATCATAGAGCACATGCCAAAGGATTACCAAAAACGCACTGTGAATAGAGGGTAAATTATACTCGTCTAAAATTCACTATGCTGTATGTCCAAACTTAAGCTTTGGGGTTTATGCATGTATAATTATAAAAAAAAACCCTATAAGAATATTGTTCGAGATTGAACAATACTGGAGAAATAATACCACTCACCTACAGCTAGAAACCACTGTCCCAATAGCTTTCAGAAGCTCTTCCTGCAAAATATAGGAATATAACATCAGCAGCAGGAACGTAGATGCATTCAGTAAGCAGGTATGTACATTTCAGTGCATCGTCCACCACGGAACACATTCCATCTAGATAGCTGTACAATTCTGTGTGGATTCATTTTATATTACATCTACATAGGGGTTGTAGCTCAGTTTATCTGTCACAGATTTCTGATATTTAAGGACTCTATACTGACGGGGAGTGTTCCACAGGACTGGCGCATAGCAAATGTGGTGCCAATATTCAAAAAGGGTCCAAAAACAGAGCCCGGAAACTATAGGCCGGTAAGTTTAACATCTGTCGTGGGTAAACTGTTTGAGGGTTTTCTAAGAGATACTATCTTGGAGTACCTCAATGAAAATAAGCAAATAACTCCATATCAGCATGGCTTCATGAGGGATCGGTCATGTCAAACTACTTTAATCAGTTTCTATGAGGAGGTAAGTTCTAGACTTGACCGCGGCGAATCAATGGATGTCGTATATCTGGACTTCTCCAAAGCATTTGACACAGTACCACATAAAAGGTTAGTATATAAAATGAGAATGCTTGGCCTGGGAGAAAATGTCTGTATGTGGGTAAGTAACTGGCTCAGTGATAGAAAACAGAGGGTGGTTATTAATGGTACATAGTCAGATTGGGTCACTGTAACTAGTGGGGTACCACAGGGGTCAGTATTGGGCCTTATTCTCTTCAATATATTTATTAATGATCTTGTAGAAGGCTTGCACAGTAAAATATCAATTTTTGCAGATGACACTAAACTGTGTAAAGTAATTAACACAGAGGAGGACAGTACACTGCTACAGATGGATCTGCATAGACTGGAGGCTTGGGCAGAGAAGTGGCAGATGAGGTTTAACACTGACAAATGTAAGGTTATGCATATGGGAAGGAATAATGCAAGTCACCAGTACATACTAAATGGTAAAGCACTGGGTAACTCTGACACAGAAAAGGAACTAGGAATTTTAGTGAACAGAAATCTAAGCTGCAGAAACCAGTGTCAGACAGCTGCTGCCAAGGCCAATAAGATAATGGGTTGCATCAAAAGGGGCATAGATGCCCGTGATGAGAACATAGTCCTGCCACTTTAAAAATCACTAGTCAGACCACACATGGAGTACTGTGTACAGTTCTGGGCTCCTGTGAACAAGGCAGACATAGCAGAGCTGGAGAGGGTTCAGAGGAGGGTAACTAAAGTCATAGCTGGAATGGGTGGACTACAGTACCCAGAAAGATTATCAAAATTAGGGTTATTCACTTTAGAAAAAAGACGACTGAGGGGAGATCTAATAACTATGTATAAATATATCAGAGGTCAGTACAGAGATCTCTCCCATCATCTATTTATTCCCAGGACGGTGACTGTGATGAGGGGACATCCCCTGCGTCTAGAGGAAAGAAGGTTTGTACACAAACATAGAAGAGGATTCTTTACGGTAAGAGCAGTGAGACTATGGAACTCTCTGCCTGAGGAGGTGGTGATGGTAAGTTCAGTAAAAGAGTTCAAGAAGGGCCTGGATGTATTTCTGGAGGGTAATAATATTACAGGTTATAGTTACTAGAGAGGGGTCGTTGATCCAGGGAGTTATTCTGATTGCCTTATTGGAGTCAGGAAGGAATTCTTTCCCCTAAAGTGGGGAAAATTGGCTTCTACCTCACAGGGGTTTTTTGCCTTCCTCTGGATCAACTTGTAGGAAAACAGGCTGAACTGGATGGACAGATGTCTTTTTTTGGCCTTATAAACTATGTTATAAACTATGTTATACAGAACTTCACACATCCATAGAGTTACACGTTAAACATTAGTCTTCTTGGAGCTGCCTGGTCGGAATGGTTTATTAAAATAAACATGTCTTTTGCAGATGTACTGCTATTTGTATTTCTGGACATAACTGAAAGCGTAATGTTTGACTTCACCACGTATACATAATACAAGAGAGATGCTGCTTTGATAAAATAGCACTGCAGAATACTGGATCTGTATCACCGTGCTAGAAACCCTATATCTAAAAGGACTACTACTTATATTGCCTTACACATTATAGGAAGTTCAGTCCATACCTTCCCAGTCCAAGTTCTTCCAGGTAAACCCTGCAAGAGCGTGCCAATCACCATTCCCAAGTGTGGAGGAACCAGCGATCCAGTTTGTTGCTTTGCAATTGAAGCCATGGTAGCGGCTCCTTGTGCTTTCATCTTCCAGGACGGAGACTGCAGGGCTTTCTGTGAAATGTCTATTAGCTCCTTCATGTACAATCGAATGCCGCCACTGATACTTCCTGCATATGTTAAATAATGATCATTAGTTTGTTAGGCTAGTTTTACATCTGCATTTAACTGATCGAGCAGGTTGTTGTGGCACAGGAACAGTCTGCTGGTGTTCACCGGATCCGGCCTAGCCAGATACTGCTGTTCACCTCCAGACCCCTGAAATTCGTCCAGTTTCCGGCGTGAGTGACGGGTTTCAGCTGGACAAAAACCAGTGCATGCAGGGGAGGAAGCAGTTAACAAGAGCTGACTGCAATGCATCCTGGTGGATGCAGGTGGTTGACATGACTAATGCTTCCCACCCACAGAAAAGGAAGACAGAAGTCCTCCAGATAAGAGAGCAAAAAAGTTTTACATTTGCGGGATAAACCATTTAATGAAATGAAATGATCCATTTTGCACTGGAGATATCTAATTAGGAATTGCCACCAATATGTTCAGTGGGGAGGCCCTTAAGTCACACATTACCTAAGTACATATGGGGTCATTTATTAAGACTGGCATTTTAGACGCCGGTCTTACAGGGGTGTTCCCATCACAGACAATGGGGGCATATCCTAGCGATATGCTCCCATTGTCTATGATGGCAAAACCCCTTTAATAACTCAGTGTGGGCTCTCAATGAGCCTAAGTTAGATAGAGGCGCCGACCTTGCTCGCTTGCTGGCGTAGATCATTTTCTACCGCCTAAAACATGTGTAGAAAATGATAAATGAGATGGGCTAGCCGCATTCCCCCCTCTCTGTCCACTCATTTTTTTTTTAGAATGGACGTACGTGGATGGGGAAAAAGTCACAGATTCGGCCGCAAATCCCCTTTGCGAACAAATCTGTGACAGATAAATGACCCCCATCATCTTTAGATATGATCTAACTATGAACTGATTCAGAAAATCTGAATAGTAGAAGTCTCCTATAAACTTTTTCTGTTCCCCAGCTCCAGGTCTGCACAATACTTTACATACCAGGCACATTTTCCTGCCACACTTCTCTCCACAGGTTTGAATCTTCTTTTTCTCCTTTCTCATCATCCGAAACCTCATGCATTGCCAAGAAGGCCAATGGCAACACCATGCCTGCATGGTTCTTTAGCACATCAGGGCTGTAGCGGCTGATGGCATGAACTGTTAAACTGCATCCGGTTCTGTATGCTGGTTCTGTAGAGAAGACATGGAAGAGCGGGTCATATATTGAGACCAGTTTTAGTGAAACTTTGTTGAATGTCAATTAGCATGGCTTACTGCAACAATTATAATCAGGAAAGTTCCACAAATCACCAGCCATAATAATCTGCTGCAGGTCAGGTTTTATTGGATTTTACAGGTAAAATACAGTATAACACACAGTTGCTGTACTACTACATTAACTTTCTTTGATTCTGCTTTATTTACAGAAGTGTGGACCAAGGATCAGCAGCTTCTAGCACTCCAGATATCGGAAAACTACAGCAATGCCCCATTCACTTCTACTGGAGATCCAAAAACTGCTGAGATAGTGTGCGTGCTGTGAGTTGTTGGAGAAGCGCTGGAGTTTGCTGCCCCTGGTATAGACCATAGAAGAGCAGGTGACAGCAAACCCAGAGAAGTTAACTATGGTCTACTGGATTTCTCAAGTTTAAGGATCACCCCTCTGTTCTGGTATACACCCCTTTACAGATTGTCCCTCTTTTCTGATAGACGGGGTGTCTACCTCCCATCTTATGGATTGTACCTCTTCTCTGGTATACACTCCTTTCTAATAATATCATTAAATTAAAGGCCCCAAACAGTTCTTCCGCAGTAGGCACTGTGGACCAAATCCAGTATGTGGCGATACATGTATTTTCATGTGCACATGCCTCTTAATAAATTTGTTCCATCTTCTACTGTTCATGCGCCAGAACTAAAATCTGCTCCAGTCAGGAGTTGGAGTGGATTTCTGGTGTAATGTGTGTCCATTTCCTGGTGCACATGTTGATGTGACTTTTCTTCACCAGAAATCTGGTGTAAAATTATAGTAAATGACCCTCAGTGACCAACATTAAACATTAAAGGGGTTGTCCAGGAGTTTGAATTCACATTAAGGCACTGTATATATGTTTTCTTATAGAATGAACACAACATAAAGGTTATGTACACCTCTGGAGGCATTTTTTATAATTGCATTTTTACTCATTTTGGGCTAAAAACCATTTTTTCAATTGGTCTTCATAAAAATGTTTCAGCCATTTCTAAACTACAAGGGTTAACAAATCAGTCTGTTTGCAAGCTGTCAGTCTGTTTTCATCTGACAGCTCATGTGTAGCTCTTATCTCTGATCTCCTGACCTCAAACACTTAAGCCATATTCTTATCAGTTTGAGTTATAATATGTTTATGAGATCAAAAGATCAGAGATAAGAGCTACACATGCGTCATTATCTTGATGGGATTCATAGAAATCAAAAAGTGACAAATTGCAAACAGACTGATTTCTAACCCTTGTATCTCAGAAATGGCTGAACATTTGTAAAAAAAAAAAAAAAAAAGTGATTGAAAAAATTAATTTGAGATAAAAATGAAATCATAATTGTCCTGAAGGTGTCCACAGCCTTTAAGTTCTCTGTGGTTCTTACCTTTTTTTTTAACCCCTGATACTCCACATGTTTTAAATAGTTGCCATCTTTTTTCAGGGGATGAAGCCTTGTATTTAGCCCAGAATTACATCCCAGGAATGGTTTTGTCCTGCTCAGTCCACCTATTACCTCCCTGAACTGCCCAACCAGTACACCTCCTCTCTCCCTGCATATTCATAATAACCCAACCACTATACCTTCCTACTGCACCTCCTTGGGTGAATTTCACATGCATGCACTATTGAGAAACAGTGATAGACTTAGCCCACATACATGACATCACAGATGCTGACATGTAAATTGGTGAAGAAAGCCAGCTAGGAAACTTGATATGTAGAATGTAAGGCACATTATATCCAGCACTACTAAAAAAGGAGACACTGGAACAAGTGACCCTCTTTAAAATCGGCAGATCTGGACTGAAAATGAATAAAGATTAAATGAACAAGTGAGAGAAGACAAAGGCGGGAATTGCCTTATCCATAAAGTCCCAGAAAACCCTTTTAATTAACGAAGGAAAAATCTGTTATAATGTGATGATGTTGCTCACCCTCCTTTTCCATATACCAGCCGTTCAATTTCTGGAGAAGTTTCTCAGTGCTAGTATCCCGAGCTGTCTGTAAATACAGAAATACATTTGAAGGGTATATTAGTCAACATACACAGACTATTCAAATGAAGACTACAATCCAATTCATGTGGTCTATAAAACTTACCCGGACTAAATGTCCCAAGGCAAAGGCATAGGACTTCTGTACTACACTGTTACGATCACATAGTCCATTGACTAAAGCATTCATAAGTTTACCTGTACAAAAACAGTATAAAATAGATTATCAGTTCGTCTTTTTTTCTAGTGAATGGAATCTGATAAACAATATGTACAGTGTATAAAGGTACTAAAGCCATCTACTCCCTTTATCTTGTATATTTTAAAGAATAACACATTAGTGCATTTGCACTGAAGTGTTTTGCTCTATTTTTAGGTCACGGGTTTCATTGCATGACTTTGAGACAAAGTAGGCTCCACTTTATCATCCTCTTCTGGCTCATTTTATATGTTCAATTATGCCTTAAAGGGGTTGTCTCACTTCAGCGAATGGCATTTATCAGACAAAGTTAAGAAAAGGCACTTACTAATGTATTGTTATTATCCATATTGCTTCCTTTACTGGCTTGATTCATTTTTCTATCACATTATATACTCCTGGTTTGCATGGTCACGACCACCCTACAATCTATCAGTGGTGGTCGTGCTTGCACACTATAGGAAAAAACATTGGCCTCTCTGGCGGCTGAGACCATGGGAGCACGCATAGGCTCCTTATATTTTATTTCCTTGACCTATGTCAGTGATCATTTCTAACATATGTGAACAATTCAGAAACACATTTAGAACACTTACCAGAATAAGGCATTAGATCCTGAGGACACTGCGTTGTTAAAGACACAACAACACTGGCACACCCTCCCTTCAACATAAAAAGCACAAGACACATTTTTAAAGGGGTTATCCCAGGAAAAGTATTACTATACAATGAATATGAAATTCACTATTAATACAATATACCATACATGCAATAAGTATATTGTTTGTTTTTTTGTTTTTATACAGATTACAGTTTCCTCTTTGGTATCACCCCCTGCTGTCTCTCCTGCAGCTGAAATTGTGGTCCACCTCCTCCTGCGTTCAATGGTGGCCTAATGCTCAGTCGCTTTCCTGCTCCCTTCCTCCTCTTAGTATCGGCATAGTCATCTCATAACGAAGCATTTCAGACACTTGTCAATCATTTATCCCTAACTTCTAAATTCATAGATGTATAAAAGCTCTCTCTCTAGACCATGAAGAATAAAATTTTACTCGTAATGGTGGGGGTGGGGGGCATTAGATAATGTGGTGCTATTTATTGGTGGAAACAGATGCTGATGTGTAAGCTATTTTCTATGTAGAGAAGGATGGGATTAACAAGTGCTGCTCAACACTGAAGAGTAGTTTTGTTTTTTGTTTTTTTTGCATTGATATAGTTAAAATAATCAATGGTGTGCAATATGCCAGATTTTTACTTCTTTTTAATTTGTGGGATAACCCCTTCTTACTTTTTACCCTAGAAGAAAACTGCCAATCATCAGCAGGGGGGTAAGGGGGCAGAAGATCAAGAATAACCCAAGAATCACAGGCAGCCATGGCTGTTTCCAGGCCTGGGCTGCAATGGTTATGAAGCTGCTTCTCGACAACCACTTACTTTTATCTCAAGAAAAACAACTCATTCATTTTGAATGAAATTAACTGCATGTTGTCTGTGCCATTTGAAGTTATACTATTTGGATTCAAAGCTCTGTCTTTAGTATAACACCAAGGTTGGCCATAGACATGACCTTTTTTTAGGATCCTGCCAATAATTTCTTGTCTATTGGGAAAGCCAAACTGTCACCCATCAGACATGAAAACAGGAATGGACAGGTTTGATTTCAACGTGACTAATCCAATTGCCTTCCCCAAAATAAAAAGCATAAGATATTTCTTGCATCAGCGTAAAGAGCACTTGTCAGCAGGCTTAGCTTCATTAAATTGGACACACTGTCTGACAAGGTTGATCCTGCTGATTTAAATAACACCTGTGTTATGAGTGTTATGAAAATTGGTCGCTGTATTTCACGGAGAAACAAACAACCTTCCCAGACAGTAGGCCTGACTAAATAGGGTTGATCCTGCTGAGAAGTGCTCTCTAAAGCAGGTAAAATCTCTAAATGCCTACTCCTACTGGGCAGAAAAGTCACCATTGACAGCTCTAGGTTACAGAGTATTCCTTTTCATCATTCAGATTTTTCTGCTCTTACCTTTGTACCCAACCCCAGTCCGCTCTTGATTAATTCGCAGAGTTTTGGAACTAGTTCAGCCAGGACACTGACATCCAGATGCTGAATACACTGTAAGGAGAAATGAGGTCTGAGAAATAGGGCCAGACTTCCTTTTGTATCACTACATACAGAAATATGAAAGCAATAAAGCTTTACAAAAATGTATCAAACATAATGATACCTAACAGTGTAATCTATAGAACATATACTTACCATATTTATGGTTTCCATCATTGGGGAGGATTTAGCAGCATTTAATCGTGCACTATCCATTGCAGCCTGGTCAAATAAGAACAAAATTAATCATTGGCCTCTTATTGTACCCTATAGGTACATCTATCTTATTGTAATAGGAGTAAGAGCACTAGCATTTAAAGAGGACTTGTCACCACAAAATGCGTTGCAATCTGTCAACAGTACGTTATACAGCAGAAGGAGCCGAGCAGATAGATATATAGTTTTGTGGGAAAAGATTCAGTAAAACCTGTAATTTATACATTTATATCACTACTTTTTCTACCACCTGTGAAGATCTATGGGTACAGGGAAGAGGTGTTATCAGAGATAGCTGTCAGTCTGTCAGTCACTGATAACACATCCTCCCTGTACTGATAGCTTTTCACAGGAAGTACAAAAAGCAGAGATAAAAAAGTACAAAATTACAGGTTTTTCTGAACCTTTTCCCACAAAACTATCAAATTGCTCAGCTCCTCCTGCTCTATCTATAACATGGTGATTTCAGATTGCATTGCATTTTGTGGAGACATGTCCTCTTTAAATGAGTGTTTAGGAGCTGCCAGGAGTTCTGAATTTCCCTTATCTCTGATCACCATCAGAAGATGGGACTAAGATACTTTGCAGCTAAGCTGAAATTCAAACCCGTAGTGCAAAAACTGTTGAACATTTTAATAAACATTTTTACAGTTTTTTCTGTTTATCTAGCTGTGTGAATCATACAATTTACTTTCACTTTGTGCTGGTCATCTAATAACCCTTATCTCTAATTTACTAAGGGGTCATAAACACTTATTGAAGCCACATTCTTATCAGTAAGATAAGAACTGAGCTTTGATGATTGTTTATTATGTCAGAGATAAGAAGCCCATCAGATTAGCTGGTTGACAACAAAGATCAGATCTATTGGATCCTCTATTGGAGCATCTCAGCCCTGTACAGAAAAAAGGGCTCCATATTTGTAATAAAGACCAATTTAAAACCAATGATGTACAAAAATATGTACCAAAATATGTACAATGAAATAGAAAAAATGGTGTACCGTATTTTTCGCTTTATAAGACGCACCTGATGATAAGACGCACCTAGGTTTTTGTGAAGGAAATTAAGAAAATAAAATATTTTGAACCAAATGGTGTGCTTTTGGTGGGTTTTCAATTAATGGGAGGTCTGTGGATGGCGCACTGTTACGGGGGATCTGTGGATGGCGCACTGTTACGGGGGATCTGTGGATGGCGCACTGTTACGGGGGATCTGTGGATGGCGCACTGTTACGGGGGATCTGTGGAGGACACTTATTGGGGGATCTGTGGAGGACACTTATTGGGGGATCTGTGGAGGACACTT
This sequence comes from Rhinella marina, assembly GCA_900303285.1. Taxonomy (NCBI): domain Eukaryota; kingdom Metazoa; phylum Chordata; class Amphibia; order Anura; family Bufonidae; genus Rhinella; species Rhinella marina. The sequence continues at coordinate 123,269 of ONZH01010865.1, read as the reverse complement.
ATTGGGGGATCTGTGGAGGACACTTATTGGGGGATCTGTGGAGGACACTTATTGGGGGATCTGTGGAGGACACTTATTGGGGGATCTGTGGAGGACACTTATTGGGGGATCTGTGGAGGACACTTATTGGGGGATCTGTGGAGGACACTGTTATGGGGATTTGTGGAGGACAGTGTTATAGTGGGATGACTGTTATGGGGGGATCTGACCCCATTGCATTGGGCCCCAATTATTAAAGCCATCACATATAAAGTGTATGAAGCAGCCCCTAGCAGGCCGACAGCGCAGGTCCCTCACTTAGTCACGCTCCGCCCCACCCACTTCATTAATAAAGTGGGCGGGGCCATAGCCGTAGCGTGACTGGGTGAGGGACCTGTGCTGCGGCCGGTCTGCCTGCTGCCTGCATTCATTCATAGTGAGTACTGAAAAGTTATGGAAGCTATGGTAGTTTAGCAAAGCAGCCCTGCTAGGGGCTCCTTCATACACTTTGCAAGCGATGGCTGCTCTGACCGGGGCCCGGCTTAATAAACTTCAGTGTCTGCGCCGGGCCCCGCTACTACCCCCATAGCGCCCGTCTTTACATCTCACTGGCACATCGCAGGCCGCTATGCAATGCAGCACAGCACGGCCTGCGATGTCTGGCCATGTAATACTGCTCTATTCGCTTTATAAGACGCACAGCCACTTTCCCCCCACTTTGGGGGGGGGGGGAATGTGTCTTATAAAAAGAAAAATACGGTACATACCATTTAAAGCAAACTGTATAAACTTTATTTAATGTGTAAAATACAGTAGATTGGAAACTAGATGATGTTACACTTACCTTTTCCTGATCTGTAGCTCGGAGACTAAGATAATTCAGCACCTGAGGTTCTAAAACACTCAAAGACTCCAGCAAAGCTGGGATGAGCTTTGGGGTATGAGGCTTCAATAATTCTCCAGCACTTTTACTGATTTTAACCAGTGTGTTGATACTAGGAAAAAGAGCGATAGATATGTGACATCCAGTGTGTATGAAGGCTAGTAAGACTACAAAAGACAAAATAAATACAACCACGCCATGATACCTTGTCCAGTACTTGGTTATTAGAACCTAACATAGTTCCAGAACCAAGCAATCAAGGCAGTGCGATAGGTTATAAAATTCCTGGCTGTTAAAATCGGCATATATAACTTACATTGTAATAAGACATAAAATGAAGGAAGTAATATCTTTAAAGCATAAATAATCCACTAGCCTGTTATATGCAACAGGGGTATAGCATGCAAAGGAGGTACAATTTTCTCTTCCTACTGTTAGAATCCTAGTGGCAGGGCCTATTGCTAAGCTGCACAGTCCCCAATCAAATGAATGAAAAAAAAGGAAAAAGGTTTATAAAGACTAATCTACACACAAATTGGAACGATTTTACTTTTGTAAACACATTGCATTACTTTACTACTAAATTACAGCCAGCATTATACGTGTAGATTGCTATTGACCAATTGTTCAGAAATGTGCAGAGGCTGCTGTAATCACAGGGATAACTTACAAGTTTCCTCTAAAATTCTAAAGTTAGTTTAGCTCTCTTAGCAGGAGAGAATTGCAGTAATTCAATTAACATACATGTAACACATAAGTACACTTACCTAAGGGCCCGGACTTCAGTCACTGTGCTTAAAATCCCCTTGTCCAGAAGGCACGGTAAAAGAACAGCAATTGTTTTCTGACCTGCTGCTCCCTTGCATGGTTCGCACATCCTTATGCATACCTTATAGGGCACAGAGGAATACTTAGAAATAAGTGAAAACTTTAATAGTGAAACTTAGTTATTTCAATAGATCAAGAAATATTCACCTCCCTTAAGTACAAAGATATTCTAAAAATGTTCAAAATAAAGGAATATTTATAAGTACAGAGGCAAGTACAAATGTTTATCTGGAATCTTTCTTAATAGTCATCTTGTTTCCTTATCATTACTATGGTTGTCTGGCACATAGTGTCAATGTCCTTTACAAAACATCAGAAACCGCACTGCAAAATCACTGCAACCCTCTGTAAAACGTCACGTGCGGCAGCCTAAGGCACGCTGTACTTTTTTCTGCAAACAAGGCTGCAAAGCACTGCTTGTAACAGGTACTTTACATACAGAAGTCACCAAAAATGCCACAATAAACAAGACAGAAGTTTACCTTGCTTAGAGTTTTCAAAGCCAGTTCTGCTGCTTTCCGAACTGACTCCTAGTGAGAAATAAAGGAAATAAGCAAGAATATTATTCCAAAATAAATAGCACACTCTAAGAACAGTACAGTAGCCCTGTGGTTGGACATGAACTTGCATCATCCAGTGCCATTATGATGCTGCGAGTTCACATCAGAGGTGCAGAGGTCACTCCTGGATCCCAGAAAAACGACCATCACACAGAGTAAATTGTTTGATGAACTTTTACTACATTAAACTAGACATGAAAAATAAGCATTGGTATATGGGCAGAAAGGGGTTAGTCTACAAAGTGGGTCCTACTCCCAGCACCCTAACCGATCAGCTGTATGAAGTGGCCACGGTTCTCCAGTGAGCGCCGTGGTCTCCCCCTAGTTGCAGTGCAGTCCCATTCAAGTGAATGGGAAAGGGCTGCAATACCAAGCACACCAGCTACACAATGGCCAGCGCTGTGCTTGGTATGCTGCGAGGAGGCCCGCAGTGCTCACAGAGGCACCCCAACCTCTTCAAACAGCTGATAAGCAGGGGTGCCTGTAGTCAGACCCATACCAAACAGATATGGATAACCTCTCCTGAGGATAGGCCATCAATAATGAACTCCTGGAAAACCCCTGTAAGAATTACTTAACATTAAAAATAAAAAAAATAAAAACTCTGTGGTACTTACCACATACGACCACGTCCCAACCAACTGCACAAACATCACACTTTCAACACCTGCTAGCACTAACTTACCTTTATATCATCTTGGACTCTGAAGAGCGTTTCCCATATCTCAGGAAGCTTATCAACCACATCATCAAGCTGACGACCACGTAGTAAATCATTTAACGCTAGACAGCTGCAATAAGGAAATATCACAAATTCCACCATTAGTGACAACAATAACCACAGTACTTACAACTGGCCAGTAAGTAGTTAAAGGGTATTTTGGTTATGTAAAGTTATCCCCCATACACAGGATAGGAGATAACTATTAGACTGGTGGGGGTCCTACCGCTGAGACCCACACAATCACGAGAATGGGAGCCCTGTAGCATGACAAAAATAACTTTTGTTACGTTTTTCTTATCAGGAGAAGGTAGAATAGGACCTTTTAGTCTGCCATATTCTCCTTAAAAGGAGTTGTCTCTCTTCAGTAATTAGCATTTATTGCGTAGAGAAAGTTAATGCAAGGCACTTACTAATGTATTGTGATTGTCCATATTGCCTCCTTTACTGCCTGGATTAATTTTTCCATCACATTATACGCTGCTCGTTTCCATGGTTATGGCCACCTTGCAATCCATCAGTGGTGGCTGTGTTTGCACCAGCCTACATGTCACCACATGATCCTGGCCACCAGAGAGGCCGGCGCTTTTACCTATAGTGAGTAAGTACAGCCAGGGTAGCAGGGTGGTCATAACAGTAGCAGTGTATAATGTGAAGGAAAAATGAATCCACCCAGCAAAGGAGGAAATATGGACAATCACAATACATTAGTAAGTGCCTTGTATTAACTTTCTCTACATGATAAATGCCATTTGCTGAAGTGAGACAACCCCTTTAAGTGCAGTGGAGGAGAACTTTTAGAATGTTAGTGCTCTCTGCATTCCAAATAAATCACAGAAAAAGCATATTAATGCACGAAAAATAGATGCAAACAATATATACTGTATAAACTAAGCCCTCATTCTGATATGATAAAATCTGAGACTCTTAGCCAATATATTTTGATCAAAACACATCTGTGCCCACCTACCCAGCGCCAAGGTGGTCGCAGGTCAGGCAGATCCTACGCTAAACCTAACTATGCCGTTGGGCATCTATATCCAGGAGCATGGACTCTGCACATATAGGTGTGTTGCTCCTAGTGACCTCTATGTGCATACAGCAACCGATGAGAGGAGGAGCAAGCACACCTATATGTACCACGCAATCAAGGCGCTCAATTTGATAGGAAGAGCAAAAGTGCACAAGAATGCTACTCAAGATAGACTAGGATCGCAGTCACACCTGAGTTTTGCTTAGTTTGTAATATATACCTGAGGGAGTGGCACCTTCAGGTGTGACTGCGCTCCTAGTCTATCTTGAGTACCATTCTTGCGCACTTTTGCCCTTCCTATCAAATTCTCATCGGTTGCTGTATGCACATAGAGGTCACTAGGAGCAACACACCTATATGTGCAGCGTCCACGCTCCTAGATATAGATGCCCACTGGCATAGTTAGGTTTAGCGTAGGACCTGCCTGACCTGAGACCACCGTGACGCTGGGTAGGTAGGCACAGATGTGTTTAGATCAAAATATATTGGCTAAGAGTCTCAGACTTTATCATATCAGAATGAGGTCTTAGTTTATACACTATAACGAGATTTTTGTGGACTCACCTGTAAAATCTCTTTCTCGCTGTGTTCATTGGGGGACACAGGACCGTGGGTATAGCTGCTGCCCCTAGGAGGCGACACTAACTGAAAAATTGATGGCTCCTCCCGCCGGCTATATCCCTTCCCGCCTGGAGAGAGCATATCAGTTTGTGCCCAAGCAGTAGGGAGCAAAACAAGAAATGAAAACAGAAAGAAACGTCAACTAGGTCCGAACCTAGGACCAATGACCCACCCGCTAGGGGAAAGAAAAAGATTCCTTGCGGTAAAACGAAAAACAATGGGTGGGAGCTGTGTCCCCAATGAACACAGCGAGAAAGAGATTTTACAGGTGAGTCCACAAAAATCTCGTTTTCTCGCTTGTGTTATTGGGGGACACAGGACCGTGGGACGTCCTAAAGCAGTCCACAGGGAGGGGAGAACCAAAAATAGAACGCAGATGCGAAAGGCCTAGGGAACCGCCACTCGCAAAACCTTGCATCCCAGAGCAGCATCAGCCGATGCAAAAGTGTTCACCTGGTAAAACCTGGTGAACGTGTGCAAGGAAGACCAGGTTGCTGCCTTACAGAGTTGTACCGCAGAGGCCTGGTGAAAATGAGCCCAGGAAGCGCCCACCGCCTGGTAGAGTGGGCCGTGATACGAGCAGGGGGCGTCCTACCCCGGGAGCGATACGCCTCGGCAATGGCTAGACGTATCCACCTGGCAATCGTGCACCTTGGAAGCCGCCAACCCCTTGCGGGGACCCTCAGGCAGGACGAACAGGGAGTCTGTGCGCCGAAAAGACTCTGAAACGGCTAGTAGATCCTCAATGCCCTGACCACGTCCAGGCCTGTGGAGAGCACGTTCTGTAGGATGGGATGGCGAGGGACAGAAAAGATGGAAGGACGATGTCCTCGTTCATATGGAAAGGCCGAGACTACCTTAGGTAGAAAGGAAGGCACCGGACGAAGAACCGCTTTATCCTGGTGCAGGATGAGAAAGGGTTCTCTGCAGGAAAGTGCCGCCAGTTCCGAAACTCGCCTGATGGAGGTGACAGCCACCAGGAAGGCTACCTTCCACGAGAGGAGACGAAGAGAGACACTGTCGAGTGGTTCGAAGGGAGGTTTTCTGGAGGGAACCAAGTACCAGGTTCAAGTCCCAGGATGGAAGAGGGGGACGATAGGGAGGAATAATGTGAGCTACCCCCTGAAGGAAGGTCCGATCGGGGATCTTTGTGACAGCTGTCTCTGGAAAAAAAATTGACAGAGCAGACACCTGTCCCTTAAGAGAATTAAGACCCAGCCCTAACTCCAGACCTGATTGTAGGAAGGAAAGGACCGTAGATAGAGAAAAGGAAAGTGGAGGTAGGTCACGCTCCCCACAGAACCGGAAGGAAAGACTTCCAAGTCCTGTAGTAAACTGTAGACGATGTAGGCTTCCTTGCCCTGATCATAGTCCCGAATGACCGTGTCAGAGAAATCCCTTACGTTTCAGAATGGAGGTCTCAATAGCCACGCCGTCAAACGTAGCGAGCCTAAACGCTGGTTCAAGGACGGGTCCTTGAGATAGGAGGTCGTCCCCTGAGTGGAAGAGGCCATGGGCGTCTTCCGAGAAGGAGAATGAAGCTCCGTGTACCATGTGCGCCGGGGCCAATCTGGAGCGATGAGAATGGTTGGTATGCCTTCCTTCCTGATTCCTGCGGAGAATCCGGGGTAGGAGAGGAATGGGGGGAAAAGACATACAGGAGGGAGAACCCTCCCATGGGGGCTACCAGTGCATCTACTGCGTAGGCTCGCGGATCCCTTGTTTCGAGACAGGAAGACTGGGAGCTTGTGTTGAGCCTGGACGCCATCAATCCACCTCCGGCCGACCCCAAACGAAGGCAAATGGCGTTGAAGACCTCCGGATGTAGGGACCCACTCCCCCCGGATCCACGGTCTGCCGACTGAGGTAATCTGCTGCCCAATCTCCACCCCGGGAACGTATATTGCGGAAATGACTGGCAACGTGACCCTCTGCCCACTGAAGAATCTTGGCCGCCTCGTCATCGCTGCCCGGCTGCCAGTTCCTCCTTGGTGATTGATGTAGCCACCGGCCGTGGCATTGTCCGACTGAATCCGGATCGGCAATCCTTTCAATAGGGGGGTCCAGTGAAGCAGGGACAGATAGATGGCCCGCAGCTCCAGTATATTGATCGGTAGTTTGGACTCCAATGGAGACCATTTTCCCTGGACCATCCGTGGAGGGAAAACCCCCCCCCCCAACCGAGGAGACTGGCATCGGTGGTGATAATTGTCCATTGCGATCGGCAGAAAGGACCTGCCGGAAGTCAGGGCTGGAAGCCTCTAACCACCACACCAGAGTCGACCGCACCTGGGGAGGAAGAGAGATGGAACTGTTGAGGGAGTCCGGTGACTTGTCCCCAGGCCGACAGGATCGCCCATTGAAGTGGGCGAGTGTGGAACTGCGCAAACGGGACTGCCTCGAAGGAGGCCACTAAAGTCCCCAGCACCTGCATGCAACGACGAATCGTGGGACGTGTGCTGCGGTGGAGAAGACGCACTGATCTCTGGAGTGATCGTCTCTTGTCGAGAGGGAGCCGGACTGATGATGTGGCTGAGTCGAGTACCATCCCCAGGAAGGTGAGCTGTCCTGCTGGGATGGAGGGATGACTTTTTGAAATTTACTAGCCAACCGAATCGAGTCAGAGCGTCTATGGTAATGGCGAGGCTCTCTTCGTTCTGACCGAACGTGGGTGCTTTGACAAGAATGTCGTCCAGATACGGGAACAGAACGATACCCCTGGAAACGAAGAAGTGCCAGAAGAGGGGCCAGCAACCTTCGTGAAAACTCGCGGCGCAGTTGCCAACCCGAAGGGGAGGGCCACAAATTGATAGTGACAGTCTCCCACTGCAAAACGGAGGAAACGCTGATGGGTGTGGGCGATGGGGATATGCAGTACCGCATCCTGAATATCCACTGAGGAAAGAAACTCGCCCTGTTCAGGGAGGCTACTACCGAGCGCAAGGATTCCATTCTGAAAATGTTGAGTCCTGACAAAGCGATTCAACCACCTGAGATCCAGGATCGGTCGCACGGATCCCTCCTTTTTGGGCACAACAAAGAGGTTTGAATAAAAACCCCTGAAATGTTTCAGCTGGAGGAACCGGGGAAATTACTCCCTTTAAAAGAAGGGTGTGAGGTGCCTGAAAGAAAGCTGTCGACCGGCCAGGATCCTCTGGGTGGTCGGGACAAGGAAAAAACCGGTCTGGTGGACGGGAGACAAACTCGATCCTGTAACCCGAGGTTACAATCTCTAGCGCCCAGGCATCGGAGATGTGGGCCCGCCAAGCCTCCTGAAAAAGGAGGAGACGACCCCCCACCCTCTGGGGTGGGGGCGCCCCTCATGCCGAGGATTGCTTATTATTAAATGAGCGGGTGGGCTGTGCCCGAGGGCGCCAAGCGGGTTGGGTCTTAAAGGTAGGCTTCTTCCTCTGTTGCTGTGAAGGAAAGTGGTGGTCTGAGCCCTTGCTGCTGAACGCGTGCCCTGAGAAAACGCCGAAAGGACTGAAATTCTGGAATTCGAGGATCTAGGACGAACAGAACGTCCGGACCTCTGCTGCGGAAGGTGGTGCTTTTGCCACCCGTGGCCTCAGAAATAATCTCGTCCAGCCTAGATCCGAAGAGTCGCGACCCAGGAAAATGGAAGAGCTGTAAGGGAACGCTTGGAAGAAGCATCCGCTGACCACACCTTCAGCCAAACCTCGTGGCGCAAGGCTATGTTAAGGGCCGAGGCACGGGCGACCAGAGCTTCCCGCATCCAGGGAAGCCTCACAAAGGTATTTACCAAGCCTGAGAGATCTGAAGGGCAAGTGCCTGAAGATTCTCCGGAGGCAGATCAGCCGAGATGTCCTGGTGCAGTCGTAAGGCCCACTCAGATACGGCCTTCGCCACCCAGGCTGACGCAAAAATAGGGCGAAGCGCGGTACCGCACGCTGCAAAGGCCGACTTAGAGAAAGATTCTAGACGGCGGTCCACTGGGTCATGGAGGGATGAACCATCCGCAACAGGAATTGCCGTATGCTTGGGTCAGACGGGCAACTGGCGGGTCTACCTTGGGGGGCGTGGACCACTCGTTCACTGCAGGTTGGCTGGGAACGGATAGAGCAGATCCAGGCGTTTGGAAGCGGTAAAGCGCCTATCTGGGTGGTCCCAAGACTTGGTAACAACTGCAGAAAAATCGTCATGCAGAGGAAAACACCCTTTGGGAGTGCTTAGAACGAAGAAAGGACACCCTAGAGTGACCAGACAAAGTAGATTCATCCTGAATGTGAAATGTGTCACAGACAGCAGTGATTAAACTGTCTACTAAGGACGCCATCTTGGAAGATTGGTCAGGGTCCGTCTCGGAGCCTGATTCAGGGAGCTCCCCCTCAGAGAGAGCTTCTCCCACAGGGGAAGAAGCCTCTGAACGAGACCTAGGGGGGTGGCGGAGAAACAGAGGCCTCAGAAGAGGAACCTGTTCTGGGCCGCTTTGCGAGAGGGTCTTACCCCTGGGCTGACTAGTGGCGGAGGGTGTAGATTGTGCAGGCGGAGCGTGGTCAAGCAAACGACCCATGAGAGTGAGGGTGGTTTGGGACACCTTGGATAAATCTGCCACTGCTCGGGATAGGGTACGGGCCCATTCCGGTTCCACGCCGACAGGGGGGCACTGCGGCTGCTCAGGCGGGAGTGCTGGTCTGGGTACAACGGCATGCGGTACAGAGGGAGTCCGACTGGCCGCGTGAAAAACTTAAGGTCACACTTAGCGCACGCATAGTGAATGGGCGCTGACAGTGGACGGGGGTCAGCCGTAGGTTCAGACATGACTGACTAAAGGAGCTGCAGGGAGCTGGAAGGAGCTGAAGAGAGAAATAGAGGTTGTCCTACCAGGCACTGCAGGTAATACCAGGTCCTGTGTCCCCCAAGGAGAAGTAGTGCGGCGTCTGCGGGAGGAGAGCAACTGTCTCAGCATGCAGGGTCGGTAAGGAGCTCCTCCCCGGAAGAAAAGGGCAGAAACTCCGCCCCAGGGCGGAGAGAATGGCTGCGGCCTAGTAGGCCCAAAAGCCGGGGCCTAAATTTGAAGCTGCGGCCGCCCGCAAGCACTTCCGGTCCGGAACACCACTTCCGGTGGGCGGAGCGCAGAACGTCGGCACGCCGAGTGTGCCTGACTCGCCCCTTCACCTGCCGCAATAACGGGGAGACACAGGACCTGGAAGACAGCCGGCCACCGACCAGAAGGTAAGGGCCCCAAGCTCCCGCAGGCTGGGAAAAGGGGGGGGGGGGGGGGGGGAGTCTGGTGGTAGCAGGGGCCGCGGGGGTAACGTCTACTCACCCCTCTTCACCTTGCCACCCCCTCCAGTACTTCACCCTCAGTCAAATACACCAGCAGGGTCACCTCCTCAGTCACTGGCACCGAAGTGGCAGGAGACTGGAGCAGATGGAGGGATTTAGATTCCAGGTGACCCCAAGGCTGGCGGGAAGCAGGAGAGCATTACTGCCCTGGTCCACTTTTCTTCATGGGGGAGATGGGCAGGGAGGGTGTCCGACCCTGGCCAGGTATCCCCGGGGGACAGGAAGGCTAAGCGCTCCTGTTCCCCAAATGAAAAAATAAAGAAAAATAAATAAAATAGCTGATAACCCTGCAGAGCAGGGAGGTCTGCCTCCTACGACACTAAGCTAAAAACTGATATGCTCTCTCCAGGCGGGAAGGGATATAGCCGGCGGGAGGAGCCATCACTTTTTCAGCTTAGTGTCGCCTCCTAGGGGCAGCAGCTATACCCACGGTCCTGTGTCCCCCAATAACACAAGCGAGAAATATTGTTTGCATCTATTTTTCGTGCATTAATATTCTTTTTCTGTGATTTATTTTGATATATGTAGCCACTGACATCCGCAATCATTATCGTCACATCATGCAGGATGTTTTTTATCCTTTCTCTCTGCATTCAGCTGCTTCACAGCCCCATCTGCTCTGACAGACAGCTACATATATCCAAAATTTATCTTTATTAGAATCAATAAAATTACCAAATAGATACATAAATTGACTCCCTCTGAGGAAGCTGACGTGAAACACGGGGTCTCTTGGAGGTGTCACTAGCCGGGTCTGTATTGTGCATATGTTGTAAATCATGGTCTTTTGCCTAGGTGGGGGAGCCACATGGTTTGATTCTGTATTCATTGATACTTACTTTTTCATCCCACCTCTACCACCATTTGTAATGCTATAATTGGATGTCCTGGCGTGTCTGTTCACCTCCCTTGTGGTTGTGTTTGTCTTTGTCAATTTATGTATCTTATTTATTTTATTGATTCTAATAAAGATATATTTTTGGATACATTTTGTGTGTAAATCTTTTATATACTGTGTGCCTGGGTGTTTCCCATCTAGGAGTATTTATCTTTGGCACTTGCGACTTATTTGTATTTTATAACCTTATCTTGGTTTGGTTTTATTGTTCATTGGTATTCTGACAGACAGCTGTAGCATCCAACCAGGAGACCACTACAGCCAAGGGGAGAGGCTGTGAAGCAGAGAGAACTTCACGCTGAAGCTCCTTCTCCACCAGTGATCATGAGAACGGGGCCCTATGTTTCCCCGTTTGAATGGAGTGGTGGTTGCAGACATGCACAGCCGATCCATTCAACTGTATGGGCTCCGGAATATAGTTGACTGCTTGTAGAATGAAAGTTCATATTCTCACAACTTCTGATATAAAAGGTTCACAAAATGTATGTGTGTCCTCCTCTGTGAAACACTAGTTTCACTCAACCTTACCACATACCTTGATTCGCGGATTCTCCACAGGTTACTTGTAAGGTTATTTATCAAATCTTGAAGAATTTCTGTCAGATACTTATCCACCTGCAGAAAATATGACAATCATTAGACTATTCAATGGATGGACAGAAAAGGTGTAAATCTTTCCATTATAGGTTCCGTTACTAGATTTATCTTACAAAAATCAATGCAAAATACTAACCAGAATACTGCCATATGAATGGGCCATAAGCTGATGATAAAGGGTCCTGATCTTTAATCCCTAGCCATTAAAGGGGTTGTCACATCATGTTGGGGCATATGGATGCCATAGAAGGGGTCCCCTACTCATGAACCCCTTTTATGAGCCAGAATGGAAAGTTACCATGTACATAACAGTTCTTATTCCCTATAGCACAATGTCTGACTGGCAAAATCAGTTGTTTTACAATGGTGCAGGGAGTCAGAACCACGGTGATCAGAACTGCCTTGTAGCCCTGGCTAAGAGGGTGACTCCTAAGCATACCCTACTACAGCAAAGTAAATTGATGCAGAACAAGGAAAATGTACTTTTAGTGGCAAATTAAAACGATCAACACAATAGCTGAAACTGCAGACTCACCGTAGTCTTGTCCGTGACTAGAGCATTCCAAATACTAGTCATAGCCAGGCGGATACCAGTGTTGGGGTCAAACTGATAGCGATACAGACGTGGGACAAGCTGTGACATAAAAGGAGCAAGCTGTTCTCCAGCTTTGGTGGCAATCACATTGAAACCAAACGCTGCACCCTGAAAAAAATCATACGGAGATAAGCTTCAGTTTTACAAATGCACCAACACATACAGTATCATGAATATAGTAACTGGAAAGGGAAAGTAGCCTTAGCATACATAACAGTTATGGCCACTTGCAAAGTACTAGCCATAGAGATCCTGTTGTGAATAGGAAACAATTCTCTCAATCATCATCCAGAGGCAGCGGAGGGTGGGGAATACGAGGAGGAATGGCACATGCTCAGGCCTCGGCAGGTCAGTTCTCTAAAAGTGCTGACTGCCATCAGAACAGTGACAGACGGCTGAAATCATTGAAGGCTGTATACTGCAGCTGACAGGTTACTTTTAAAACAACTTATTTGCTTTCTCAAAGGCTATGTACACCTTTGGGGGCAATTTTGTGTTATTGCATTGTACTCATTTTGAGCCAAAAATCATTTTTTTTCAATTGGTCTTTATTAAAAATGCTGAGCCCCTTTCTATGTACAGTCTTGGGATTCTCTAGTAGCAGGCTCTGTGTTTTTACTGTTTTCCACCAGGCAGTTTAGCTGATGACTCACTATAGCTCAGTTTTTATGTTACTAATAAGGATGTGGCTTAAATAAGTGTTTATGACCTTTTAGTAAGAGATAAGGTTTATTAGATGACAGCACAAAGTGAAAGTATGATTTACACAACTAGACAAACCCCCTTTCTGACAGAACAGCTAAATAATTTTAATAAAGACCAAATGAAAAAATGAGTTTTAGCCGAAAATGAGTAAAATACAATCATTGCAAAAATGCCCCCGAAGGTGTCCATAGCCTTTAGTTATTTCTGATGTGTAATAATTCTGGGACTATCCATAAGATTCAAACCACAGGAATAACATTGTCAATTTCCAGCTTGTGCCACTGTAACAGGTCTGAACCGTCAAGGCACGTACTCCAGAAGACCTCTGAAGGTATTCTGTGGTATCTGCCACTAAGATGTTAGTAGTATATCCTTTATATCCTGTATGCCTTGAAGGTGGGGCCTCCATGGACCAGACGTATTTTACCACAACATACCAGAGATGCTCACCACCTTGTACACTGTTTGCATAAGGGATGTACCTGGCCTACATAAATGTTTAGGTAGGTGGTATGTGTAAATGTAAAATTCACTTAAATGGTAGGACCCAAGGTTTCTCAGAAGAACACTGCCCAGGACATCACACTGCCTCCTCCTCCCTGCCTGCCACTCACAGTGAATCCTGGTGCCATCTGTGCCCCAGGTAAGTGACGCACATTTGTTACATCACATACCAGTAGGCTGCTCTGAAACCACATACAAGATAAAAAATTACAAAAAGTAAACAGAAAATGACAAAACATTTACCTTCCTTGAGTTCCACATGGCATGGTGGTTTGCCAAATTCATAAACTTGTATATGAGGTCCGGTTGACTAAGATCGCTGGCCAGTGCACACAGTTCCTTGTAGGTAGACAGACCCTGTCTTTGGAAAACCATGAAAGAGAAGTCTTACATACTTTTACTATTGTCTTACAGTCTTGATTTTATAGTAAGTTGTCACAGTTCACTGATGTAGCGTTTGAGCCGATGGTACCACTTAAGTCTGTGCCTGGCTGCAGCCGTCATGGGAACTAGCCACTTCGTGGTCTTGCAGGGACCTGGAACAGAACAGTGGCGGGACTGTGGACACGTGAGTGGAGTTTTTTGTATGTTCAGGGGCACAGGTAAGGACATCAGGGGTGGGGGCTCCAAGGCCAGGTCTTTTAATATTTTGTTCCATTTTCAGTCTAGACAGTATTTTTGTGCCTTTTCTTTAGGGAATACAAATACGTTGCATTGCGTTAGTAGCAAAAAAACTAGAGCCAACCAAATGTACACAAGTTTTTAGTCCTTGCCTGGTGTCTGATATGCCAGTTGTATTCATGGTATTGTTATTCAGGATTTATTTACTTACTGAGAACAAAAAATGTTATTCTCTGACCTGCTAGAAAGGTACATGATGTAATCTGTAATGAGTGTCATTTTCTTACCAGTGTCTGTATTTATGAGTTATATCTCCCTGATGCTTCTCATCTGTGTCATGTGACCAGTAATCAGAATCACTAACTCACACAGCATCTTATGTGTGGACAGGAAGTCTATTTCTCTATGTATTCCTATGGGAGCCTCACTTTCAGTCTCATAGGAATGAATAGAGCAGTTACTGGCTTCCTGTCCTGTGTCAGTTGGAGGTCAGGGAGTTGGTCACATGACCCAGCTACAATAAGAAGAGAGGGGTTTAGCTCACAGATACAGTCACTGATAAGAAAATGACAATCACTACAGATTATATCATGCACCTTTCTAACAGGTCAGAGAATAAAAAATTTTGCGGGAGTTCTTCTTCAATTTTTTTCTGTTTTGTTGCTGCATCCATTTTGGAAGTGCAGCCATATTGGCTGTCAGCTTTAAATTAGCTCCTCAGAAGATGTAGGCAAAGATAGTATGATAAGTAATAAAACTTACCCATCTGGTGCTTTGCCAATGGAAGAGCCTTGGAAAACCTCAGTGTCTCCAGAAACTTCATGCTTTGCCCTGAAATAAAGTGGAAGAGATTACGTTTGTCTAAATAACCAAAAGAACAAAAGTACAGAATAATTAGAATATTCCCCATGAAAAAAATGATTAGGCTACGTTCAGGTTTGATGCAGATTTTACAACAAAACTTCGCAACCAAGTACGGTACAATGCAAGATTTTCCAACTGGTACAACCCTGGATTAAGATTCAATAAACATGCCCAGAATGCAATCCAAAAACTGTATAATCCGAAAATTGCAGAAAATTAACAATATATGACACCAGTTTAGTGAAATATCCCTCTAATACTAGCAATATCAGCTAAATACCCAATTCATGACACACACTTAGAAGACAAGGAGTCACAGTACCTTTTCCCAGTCATGAGTGTGTCCACAAGTACAGACACCAGCTCCTGTTGGTCTTGTTCACTGCCCAGTTCATATACCAACCCAAGACCTTTCGATGCAACATCCTGGCTAAGTTCTGCAACAGATTTTGTGCAATTATCAAATAGACTCCAAGGAGTTAGGCTGATAAATGGACTGCGACATTAAGTGCATACACAGTACCCACATTTTGAGTTCCCTAAAACATGCAGATATAGCTACAACTATTTTTCACTGTATGCAATGGTTCAGATGATTGCTCCAGGTTTACAGAAGTGTATGTTACTCATGAGATAAGGAAGAGGAGATAAACTATTTCAATCAGTGCAGGAGCCCGCATCTTCCATACTTCAGAAGGGAGCAGGCAAAATAAGCAGATATACCAGAAGAACATTTAAAATACCAAGAAATGGTAAAATATTTTGTAATAAGGTGTAATGTACAGGGGCTAATCTATCACTGGTTTAATTATGTAGTACCAGACAATTAAAGGAAGCAGAGCAAAATAATTAGGCAGGGGGGGCGAGCCTCGGAGCCGGGAGGGCGGTGAAGAAGCAGTGCTCGGAAGGAAAGAGCCCGCCCCCCGGTGCTCCAAAGGCTCATTAGCATAATTTTTAAAGTTAAGATTTCTCCACAACCGCTGCGCTCTACTCTGCAATACAGGTATGTGGATTCATCGGAAAACTGCGCCTATTAACCTATGTATTAATATACATAGGTTACAACATGGTGACAGAGCCTCTTTAAACATAGCATAGCTATAGCGTTAAATGGTTTATATATCCCTACAGCAAAGTGTAGTAAAGTCCCAATAATTCGAAAAACATATAGAGCAAAGACTAGCAGAACATGAGTGAGCCCCTAAATGTAGCAGGTCTTCATTAGAAGATACACTGCTGGTGTTGTCACTATAGTGTTGTGTGAACATAACAGCGCTTTGCAGACATTCTGACCTTTTTGGGGGTTTCACGATGTGCTATAAGAAAGAAACAGCGAGGAGGTATACAGGAGAATTGGGCACAACTACTGGCCCTATCTCAGATATAAATATCAATCTACAAACGTGTACGCAGACATTGTGTGGAAAATAATACCAATAGAGATACATGACTGGCAGTGTACTGACAAAATAATAGCCATCAATACACAGCATTTCAGGGGTTTGAATTAATTCCTGTATGCATAATGTAGTCAGAGAATTATTTTTGTCTATTTTAAATGGTCTAACAATCTGAATGCAGTGGGAAGTGTACAAGGTTTTTTGCCACTTTTTGTATATAATTGTATCTTTACATTGCGCCTATTATAAGGGGACTAATGTGCTGTGGTAAGCCTTGAAGCAGTGCTGGATTCAAAATCATCAAATGCACTTTCTTCCCAGCTTGAACAGATGTAAATATGTGTGCATATGAGAGGACATTGTGATTGACAGTGTAAATGTCTGGGAAGGTCAATAATATTATTGTGTTGTGGAAGAATCACGACAAGGTACATACCATCATTGTCAGAGAGGACAGATATAAAGGCACTTTGAATTTCTTTAAGCTTCGACTGTAAGAGAAAAGGAGGGAGAAAGTTACTTTCACACACATTTTATATAAACCTAAGTCATATTAGTGCTAAGACCAAGGAAAGTCCTTGCAGTATTGCTTCTCCTGTCCTTGGTGTTAACCGGTCCACAGTAACTGAACACCATCACAGCCAGGGAAAAGACCACGCAGAAGTCCCATCCCCACAGTATCAAAAGAAAAGAAAAACTGGCATCACCTTAGGACTGATGACAACAAAAGGTAAACAAAAAATAAAATAATAGGTGACAGGTCCTCTTTAAACTTGGTCAAACCATCAGATCATCTAATGTGTATGTGGGTGTCCTGAAATTCACCAGATGGCAAATTTGGGGGCAAAAAAGGATTGCACGGTTAGATTTCAACACACCAAATCATTTTGTTCTCCAGAGAAAAACCTAGAATTTGGTTTGGCAGCAGTTTCCTAAAGCCTTTCCCCATTCGGGATGCTTGCCCCGCTATGCACATTTATTGGGACTACACAAGATCTTTTATCTTAAAGGGGATTGTCTCATCTGAGACATTGGTGGCATATTGCTAGGATGTCAGATAGAGGTGGGACCTGCACCTATCTCCAGAACGGTAACACGAAAGTGAGTGAAGACTCTGTTTATTTTTATGGGAGTTATTAAAAATACGTAGCTGAGCAGTCCCATAGAAGGGAACAGATCAGTGGCCAAAATCTCCATAAATTTCTATAGGACTTCTGATGATAGCAGATCACACTCACTCTGCTTTTTTCAGAACTCCTAGAGAACACACCAAACAGGCACAGTGTGTCCCCTTTCACTTTCGGGGGCCTGTTTTAGAGATAGCTGAGGGTCTAAGAGATGGGACCTGCTCCTATCTGGCTTTGATTGCATATCCTGGCACTATAATATCAAAGTCCCAGATGGCAAAACTCTTTTAATGGGAATCTGTTGCCATGGAAATAAGTTAGTCCTAGCAATATGCCTTGTAGAGCTAGCTCAGCTAAATGCAAAGATACCCGTTACTTACCGGGTATCTTCAATACATAAGCAAATAAGCAGTAAAAGGTTATGGATACCTTTGGGTACCTTGCAGTAGCCCAGCAGTCTTCTCTCAGCTTTTCCTAGGGTAGTGACATCATGTTCATAGGTCAAATGTCCAGGGCACAGCTCAGTCTCATTCAGCTGAATGGGGCTGAGCTGCGATACAAGCACAGTCACTATACAACATACAGCGTCGTGCTTGGTAAGCATGGAGAATGCTGCGCACAGAAGTGCCGATGCCTTCTCAAACAGCTGATTGGCGGACCCCCACCGATCAGATACTGATGATCATTAAAATCTTGGAAAACCCTTTTTATGTGCACTGTGGGCGGGCCAAATGCATTCTGTTCACCCTTGCTTCTCCTGATTCCTCTGCTAGCCCCTTCCTCTCCTGCTTGATTGACAAGACCCAGCAAGATTAGTACACAGGAACCTAGTCCTGTCAATCAAGAAGAACAGGGAAGTGATGGGGAGGAGGGGTTGGAAGAGGAAGCAGGAGGAGTGAAGGTGCACAGAGTGGCTTGGACTCATCCTTGGTGCATTTAACTGCTCATTTGCACATGAATTAAAACTTCTGTTTCTCCAGAATGAAGCAGAGAATCACTAAGTGACATGTACCCTTATATTCAGCTCAGCTAGCCCTACAAGGCATTGGGACTGGTCAAACAGTACATTTCCTGGTGACAGACTCCCTTTAGGAACAGCAGCTACATTTGTTAGGTGGTTTAAATTCCAGGATAACTTAACAATAACTGCATGCGAAAGAGGAATAAGAATATATTCAAACACAATGTACACTGTATGGAATTACAGATTGTAAACTATTTTGGTCTTATAACCAACCTTTATTTCCTGATGGTTGCTCAGTTTCTTCACAAGAGATAGCAGCCATATACAAGATGCCTGTCTTACATGTGGATTCACGCTGACAACATGCTTGTTGAGAATCTGGTCCAATACCCATGTAACCACATCATTTTCATTTGCACCTAGCATAATAAAGACAAACATTTAAATTATAAATAAGATTTTATAAGCAGAAAAGGTAATGTAAAAGTGTATTAAATGCTCAGTAACAAAAATAAATGTTTAGTATTTTGCAGGATGTTAACAACAGCAGATCAGAGTTACCTGCACATGGTCGAAAATCTTCATCGGCAACAATCCAAACATCCCTGGCTGCTGCCGATTTTGTTCCAACGGCTGCATTTGTGATTGCTTCGCCTACAGTAAACTGGAGCTCAATTTGTTTTGCCTAGAAAGGAAGGCAACATTTATAGAGGACCTGTCACTTCTCCTGAAATGTCTGTTTTAGTAACTACTTGCATTCCCCATGTATTACAATTCTGGAGCAATTATTCTTATGTTGTAAAATTGCATTACTGTTCCTGGGTTTACATATAAATTGCCAGCAGTCTGCAGTAAAGGTACTGCTGGGTGTTACCAGTATTGGGTGTGTCTGACTCTATCCAATCAGTGCTGCTGGTGTCAGACTGTGCAGGGACGCCTCCCAACTGGTAACACCCAGCTGTACCTGTACTGCAAGCTGCTGGCAATTTGTTCATAAACTGCTAATAGAAATAACAGAGGAATGACACAACGTAGAGCCCTAATAGTAGATGTTCCAGAATTGTTATTACATGGGAAATACAAGTAGTTACTACAACAGACATGTCTGCAGAGGTGACAAGTCCTCTTTAATCTAAATTTGTCAATGATCTAGATCAGGGATGCTCAACCTGTGGCCCTTCAGCTGTTGTAAAACTACAACTCCCACCTTGCCCGGCTGTAGGCTGTGCTGGGCATGCTGGGAGTTGACATTTTTCAACAGCTGGAGGGCCGCAGGTTGGGTATCCCTGATCTAGACCATTGAGACAGATTTGCCAATAAAGTATGGGAAAATTTCAAATCTCTCAAAAGAAATGATTCTTAGGTACTTAAATACCTGTCATAGGTATGTTATTGAGCCTGAACTTGCACTATTCCAGGAGCCCAAGCCCGCCGCCAGTGAGAGCCCGAGCCCGCCTCCAGTGAGAGCCCGAGCCCGCCTCCAGTGAGAGCCCGAGCCCGCCTCCAGTGAGAGCCCGAGCCCGCCTCCAGTGAGAGCCCGAGCCCGCCTCCAGTGAGAGCCCGAGCCCGCCTCCAGTGAGAGCCCGAGCCCGCCTCCAGTGAGAGCCCGAGCCCGCCTCTAGTGAGAGCCCGAGCCCGCCTCCAGTGAGAGCCCGAGCCCGCCTCCAGTGAGAGCCCGAGCCCGCCTCCAGTGAGAGCCCAAGCCCGCCTCCAGTGAGAGCCCAAGCCCGCCTCCAGTGAGAGCCCAAGCCCGCCTCCAGTGAGAGCCCAAGCCCGCCTCCTGTAAAAGCCCAAGCCCGCCTCCTGTAAAAGCCCAAGCCCGCCTCCTGTAAAAGCCCAAGAATGCCTCTTCATTTGTGCCTAGCACCTCCTCTTGCACCTTCCAGTCCACCCCTCTGCTCTGCAATGTCACAATCTTCTATAAACTCTGCCGACCTAATCGCCTTGTCCCTGAGTTTCCACACTCCCTTTCCTGGACATATGACTCAGTGAAGCTACAACATATGCGCTGTGATGTCATCAGTGCAGGAACAGGGGCGCTCAGTGCATACAGTGAGTCAGATCCCCAGCTCAGGGAAGGGAGTGTGCAAGCACAGGCCCTTGCCTGTCCTGTGCTTGTGTAAGATTTCACAAAGGGACCAAATGAGAAGAGTTTAAAGAAGATGGTGATATTGCAGGGGAGAGGGAGTGGGCAACTTAAGAGGTAGGCTTGGGTTCCTGGAACAGTTAATCATGCACACTGGGCACTTTGAGGCTCATTAACATAACTAAGAAACTTCATTTTCAGTCTTTAGCTACATGTATTACCCACACAAAGGTATCATTGGAATGATGGTACATACTGCTGTATTACACTGGCTTTAGTTATATACAGTCAAATTAGTATGAAACTTGAAAATATGATTAAAGGGTTATTCTCATTTTAGACAATGGGAGCATATCGCTAGGATATGCCCCCATTGTCTTATAGGTGCGGGTCTCTATATCGAGAATGGAGCCCCCGAAGTGAATGAGGGCGCACTGCGCATGCGCAGCCGCCCTCCATTCATTTCTATGGGGCCGCCGAAAATAGCCGAGCGCTGGCTCGGCTACTTCCGTCGACTCCATAGAAATGAATGGGAGCCGACCGCGCATGCACGGCCCGGCTCCCATTCATTCCTATGAGCGGCGCGGGGAGCTGTGCCTGGTGGTGGCCGGACCCCCGGAAACCTGGGGTCCTCCAGGCGCAGCGCTCCCCGCTCCGTTCTGGCTATAGGTGCGGGTCCCAGCGGTGGGACCCGCACCTATAAGACAATGGGGGCATATCCTAGCGATATGCCCCCATTGTCTAAGATGAGAATACCCCTTTAACGTAATACTCTGAACTACTTCTGTAGTGCAGTGTATTATACTGTAATTTTACATCAATATGCAGCCTATTAGTCCTTGCCTTTGGCAGGGCCTAACAGGCTACTACAGTTGGCAGGCACAAGAGCTATTGTTAGGACTCCTGTGACCATATCTACTATCAACATCTCGCATCTAAGGGATTTCTTTAAACAGTTGGGATTGAAGGTTTCTCTGATTCCAGCCATTACAGTAGGAGTCTAGCTGTCATTAGACAAAATAGCACCCATTCCAACCGGCCCAGAAAACCAGTTCTAGGTTAAAACAGCTGGCCATTAAAAAGGTGCATTTGGAGGGCAGTATGCATACATACATACATATATGACAAAGTAAAGAGAATTAGTAACTTACTTCTACTGACTCCATTAATCCTTGCAGAAGCATCTTTTGATGGGAAAATTTACCATCCCCAACAGGAAAATACCCCAGTGTTCTTATGGCCCGTTCTTTTGCCTGAAAGAAGTAATCAGTGGATGAACATGTAAGAGGGTCGATTTTTTGTGTGATCCTTTACTCCCCATTCAAGGCACAGCAATGAGGACACTTGCTGAACTTGCAACTTTACTCCAGCAGGAGGCACAGTGCTTACAGATACAATATGGCACAAATCTTGGTGTATTATAAGTTATAATACATCAAGCTTTGTACCAAACTGTATCTGTAAGCACTGTGCCTCCTGCTGGAGTATAGTTAAGATGTAAGTTCAGCAAAAGTTGAAGTTAATAGGAGCAGCGCTGTAGAAACAAGCACCATACTGAACATTACACTATACTGTAAATGTTCTTACAATGCAGTATATAAGAAAATCTATTTTTCATCAGAACTGCATGTATTTTCAAACACTGTCAGCAAGCTGTACTGAAAATCCATTTCATGTCCACGTTCCCAATATAGTAACTGCAATATATATGGCACAGAGTTTGTAATCCATCATATTTCAAGCACAACCGGGAAATAGTTAATCAAAGGTCTGTAAATTTTACCTTGTTTGTCTCTTTACCAGAAGGTATTCTAGCTAAAAGATTTTCTACCAGCTGCTTTTTGTTGAATCCAGGCCCTTCATCTGGTATTGGCAGAGCCCCATTCCGTCCAATCTCTCCCAAAGCCGTAATTGCAGCAATTGATAAGGGAGATCCATTATCCAATAATGTACCTGGATAAAAGAATAACACACACCACAACATAATGTGAATTGCTGTCCAATATACATTAAATTCTAGATGAAAGACACCTAACACAAGACATATAACCAATAATTATATATTGGTTCCATTAAATTTGCTACTATGTGCTACCAAAAAAATCCCTTATTTGTAAAATGCTAAATATATGTGTAAAGTAAAAGTAGACATGCAACCATGGAAAGGAGGGGGTCATCGGTAGCCTTCTTATCAAGAGTGCTGCGGGATGAAACCCCACGCTTGCAGCTTCTTCAGGGGTGATCAGTAAATCATCATATTAGTGTGGTATGTAATATTGTAAGAAGGTGCCGTGTTTGGTGGATGGATTGCCTACTTTGGGATTACTGGTTTCTGACATTATCGTTTTTAACTCATTGTTAGTTTGTAGGTCATGTTTGTGGTGGAGTTAATAACATTTGAGATTATTTTGTACATAGTGGGTGTGTTCCATTGTTCATGTGTTCTTTGCTTTGACTATATTTGTTGCTTTTCCACTCATAGGTGGCATTCTGGTTTTAGTATTTGGTGGTGCCAGCCTTTGTTCACAATACAGTAAGTATAAAAGCTGAAATATGTTCTGAAGATGTATTGTCAAGATGCATCTGCTTCTACGTGACATATGCTGGAATACACAGATATCTGCAGAGCAAGTATGCTCAAACATCCACCAGCACATTTTTTGGTCATTTTGTCCTTTAAGAGCAGTGAAACTATGGCACTCTCTGTGATGTTTAACTTATTGAAGGATTGAGGGTTTGGACCTAAATAACATAACTGTTGTAGTAGATTGGTGGAATTGGCACCTTTACACTGGCAGATCGTGGCTAACTATTGTACCTACCAACACTTGTTAGCAATCATCTGCCCGATGCTCAGACAGTATATACCAAAATATATCTAGAGCGCAATTCACAATGGATTCAGGATCTTTGGGCTTAATTTCTGTCTGGAGTGAAGCTTTAAATATTCTAGCTTTTTGTGACCATTTTATATGCAAAATATAAATGAATGTAGTTATATACACAATATGTCAAGCTGAAATGTATATGCCAGGGTGAGGGACTTACCAATGGTTTCCACACAAGCTTGGATGGTCTCATCCTGTTCAGGAATAGGCATTAGTCCTGACTGTATATCCTGTAGCTCTTTCTTAGTCTTGGTGCCATCCAAATACCTTCCAATTAGATATCCCAAGGCCAGCAGAGAGCCATGTTGAGCCTCTGGGTTCTGTAAGTAAATATTAAAATAATTTCATTCCTTCATCCAACAACTTTTTTTTTTACAGTTCTACTCTGTGGCATTGCTTTTCACTCTTCTGACAGCAAATGTTTACAATGTATGAAATATGTTCAGGTTTACGCCAATGTGCTAAGCTCCAGAGATGATAAATAACTGCACAGAACCATTATATTTAATGAGGTTGCTCTGTACCTAATTTCAGTAATGCCATACAATAGTGGTAATGGTATGACAACCTGCTAAATAGCCTCTGGGCTTATTGCAGCCTGCAAGGAGTTGCCCCCCCCAAACCCCAGTATTCATGGGTAGCAGTGTAAACAAGCACCAGTGTTCACAGCCTTTACAAGATGGAGCATCTATCTTCTACTGTGCAACACAGGAAAGCCAGTGGGATAAAAATGCATGGCTTAAAGAGTATTGGTAGGGCACCCCCCCACCCCCACCCCCACCCCCCACTGATGCCGGCACCTGGTCAGGTTTTTCAAAATATCGCTCCTGCGCCCCGTTCTGCCCTTCTGTATTTCTCCCGCTCAGTATGCTAATACTGAGCATCGGAACAGGGAGGAGGAGACGCCAGGCTTTCTCAATGGGCGTCTCCTTCTCCCTGGCTGTGCCGCGATCCAATAACATCGGAGAGTGTCACAGCCAGGGAGAAACAAAAACTCCTTGGCTGTGACGCTCTCAGATGTGATTGGATCGCACGGGACAGGGATGTAATATTACCACTTTACAAAGCTTCGGTGAAAACGTTTAGACGTCTGGTTGTTACTCGCCTTTCCTCAAATTCACCCAATTCTTGGTTGAACTTGCTGGACTTATGTCTTTTTTCAACCGTACAACTATATAACAATGTATGTCCTGAAAGCGGTCAGAGTAGGCACAGATACAGGTCATCCAGAGAAGGGCACAGTGCCTTTGCTGACTGCTGTCAGAGAATGAGGTACATATAATGTATTAAATAACTTGGTCGAGATAATATATTAACTGTGTTCTGTGGGTCAATAAAGATGCTGGCTTTAAAACAAGACCAAGATGGGCTGTAGCTCTATTCTATCCTAAGTAAGGACTCTCAGAAGTGTCCCTTCACAGCCCCACAGCCTGGACAGGAGACATCAAAACAGTATTGTCCTTTTCTGTTTGAACAAAACCTGCTCAGGCTGATCAGTGGGGTAACGGTTTCATTTTTTTCCAGTAATGAATAGTACAGGCCAATATATAAATTGTGATATATGTTATCACAGAAAACTACTTCCTTTTATCTTGTCAGATTACTCTCCTGCTCCCCTCTTCTTCACTCTCAAGTCGTTGCCCAAATCTGTCTGAAAAGGGCTACCTGCTCACTGAAGGACCAGATTACATAGAAGTCTATAGTGAGGAGGGAGATGGGTTGCTGCAGACAGCAGAGCGACTGACTGTGAGACTGCAGCTTGTTTGTAAGTGATTTACTGTCTCAATTAAAGGGTTTGTACCATCTCAGACATTGGGGACATCCCAGTGGTGGGACCCGCACCTATACTTAGAACAGAGCCAGCAAAGTCCCGGAGGGTGCACCGTACATGCATGACCGTCTTCCATTCATTGCTATGGGAGTGCCGAAAATAGCCAAACGATGGCATGGCTATTTCCGCCAGCCCCATAGAAGTGAATGTGTGGTGTGCCTTCCATTTTTTTCAATGGGATTTCCAAAAATGTTTAGCGTTCCCATAGGAAAGAATGGGGGGTGGCCATGCATGTGTGGGGCGCTCTCCAGGACTTTGCCGGCTCCGTTCTAAGTATAGGTGTGGGTCCCAGAGGTGGGACCCGCACCTATCAGACATTGGGGGCATATCTTAGCAATATCTGCCCAATGTCTGAGATGGTACAACCCCTTTAACTGCTGGATTTACATCTATGTTCTACTGTATAATGTCCTCCATTACTGCTGTTGCTGCTGAGGGTGTCCTACAGTAAGGGAACAGCATCTCCAGGAACAGGTTCTCTATGTCCTGTGTATGGACATACATGAAACCAGCCCATGAGAAATACAGAACGAGATTGCAGAGTTGAAAACTAATTATAAAATGGCAGATAAAAGTCTTACAACTGTCAGAAATCGTGTTATTCCTCCTGTACACACAACAGCTTATTGTGAAAAATTACCTAAATCGAGTAATACTATAACAGATCAGGCATCCAACAAAAAAAACACCAAGAACTGTGTCTATACGTACATGTTGATCCTTAGCAGTCTTGATCAAGCCCTGAATTTTCAACTTTATCTCAGGACCAGGTAATGTGACTACAACGACAGCAAACAACTGAGCTGCCAGCTCCCGCATTTCCTCCTTGTTGGAGACCATCAGACTCTAAGAATACAAACATACAAAAGTGACAATACAGTGAAAGCAGTAACTATTATTTGGAAACTGCAAATACAGAGGGGGAGAGGAAATGGAACCAAGGAGCTTTTGGTACATACCTTTATCCAGTCTATTTTATCTACCAAGGAGGCAGCCAGCTTCTGCGGATATACAGATACTATCTCAAGGAGGCAATACATCACTTGTAAACCTGCAATGAAAAATAAATGTAACAAGAATTAGCATGCAGTGAATTTTAATGTTAAGTCACTTATACAAGAAAAACTAATAAAATTAGAGCCCTTTACATGGGCCGACAATTGAACAGATCATCGCTAACCCGCATTACTAGTAGAGCTCATTAGCGACGATCTGGTGGTGTAAATGCTCATTCATCGGGTAATTGTATCTTTTGTGCAGCACAAAAGATTGTTTCCCGGGGGCAGATTGTGCTGTGTAAACATGATCTGCTGCCAAGTCTGTATAGGGAAGAGCGATGGCATTAGCGATCACTCCTCCCCATGCTCTGGAGGAGCTGGAGAAGATTGCTACTTGTAAGTGCACCGGTCTCCTCCGCTAGCCATGCTAGATTGTCGTGCTGTGTAAAGGGACCATAAGGGTATATTCATTCGCACCAGATTTACTGCAGGAAGTTCAGGATATCAGCATATAAACACCAAATCTGCTGAGTGTGAATTCATCCATACATGTTACCCATCGATCACTTATTTGGTAGTGATTATTTCATATCAGATTTAATTCTGCATGTTACCTCCAGCTGCAGACAGCAGTTGTTGTACAAGGCTTATATACATCTCCACAGGGTTCAGGTCTCCATTTTTGGAAGAGTCTAGCGCCGTCACATCTTTAGACATTAGTTCTTTAACATAGCGTCTCAGGGCTGGTGCCTGGTCTTGCATATCTGCTAAAGACTGGCAGGTTGGGTCTACACCAGCACTATGAGCCAGGCACATTCTCAAATATAGGATTATCTAAGTGAAGAAAACATGTAATAAGACTTCCACATCGGGTCATTACAAGTGTGTTACTTTAATTGGCAGAGAAGACTATACCTCTAGAAATGCAGCAGGATTGAAAGGGAGAACGGATGTGGTTGTGACAAATTTAACTGGCGTTTTCATTCGGCTGGATGCCTAGAAAGCACAAGATGATTTATTTTAATTTTTTTAAGCCACATACATTTCTATACACAAACAAGCGAGTGCTTAAAGGGGTTTTGCAGCGATATATACGGATGATCTATCCTAGAATAGGTCATCAATGTCTGAATCAGCTGTTTGAAGAGAAGGCAGTACTCCATGCGAGCGCCACTTCCTGTTCATTACCCTTCACTTCGTCTCAGAAGTGCAGTGTCATGACGAGTACTGTGTAGTGAATGGAGTGAGTGCTTGTAAATACACTGTGCCGCCACTCCACAGGAGACAACGCATAATGTAAAGACCAGGAAGCAGTGCTTACATAGAGTGCCACATCCTCGTCAAACAGCTGATCGGCGGGGCCAAGAGTGTCAAAGCCCCAACAATCAGATATAGATGACCTATCCTGAGGGTAGATCATCAATATAAATCACCGCACAACCCTTTTAAACTTCGCGTACAACATGGTACAAAATTGCCAATTTTTAGATGCCTGGATATACAGTTTTCTATTTGTATGATTTTATATAGATGTAGAGAAGTAAGCCCCTCTGTGTAGGGGGTAAAGTACTGTCTCTTGGAGTCCCGGTAGCATTTACATGAAAACTGTAACATATGCGCATGCCCTCCTCTGTGCTATGATGGCGGAGTTTGGAAAGGCCTGAGAGATCTGATTTAAAGAAAAACTGCTACACAGTTTGTGGATAAATCAATGGGAAGCTATTTTTTAGTGTTTTGAATGTGTAGTGTGCAGAATAAAACACCCTTTTCTCGCTAGTGTCATTGGGGGACACAGGACCGTGGGATATAGCTGCTGCCCCTAGGAGGCGACACTAAGCTGAAAAAGTGATAGCTCCTCCTGCCGGCTATATCCCCTCCCGCCTGGAGAGAGCATATCAGTTTTTAGCTTAGTGTCGTAGGAGGCAGACCTCCCTGCTCTGCAGGGTTATTAGTTATTTTATTTATTTATCCTTTTATTTGGGGAACAGGATCGCTTTGCCTTCCTGTCCCCCGGGGATACCTGGCCAGGGTCGGACCCCCTCCCTGCCCAGTTCCCCCATGAAGAAAAGTGGACCAGGGCAGCATTGCTCTCCTGCTTCCCGCCAGCCCCGGGGTCACCTGGAATCTAAAGTCCCTCCATCTGTTCCAGTCTCCTGCCACTTCGGTGCCAGCAACTGAGGAGGTGACCCTGCTGGTGTCATTTACGGAGGGTGAAGTGCTGGAAGGGGGGCAAGGTGAAGAGGGGTGAGTATAAGTTACCCCCGCGGCCCCACTACCACCAGGCACCCCCCTTTCCCCAGACCCTGTGGGAGCTTGGGACCCTCACCTTTTTCTCGGGCCCAGACGCCTTCCAGGTCCTGCGTTCCCCGTTATCCCCACGGCTGAAGGTGTGGTCAGCGGATGCTTCTTCCAAGCGTTCCCTTACAGCTCTTCCATTTTCCGGTTCACGACTCTTCGGAACCCGGCTGGACGAGATTATTTCTGAGGCCACGGGTGGCAAGAGCACCCACCTTCCGCAACAGAGGCCCGGACGTTCCGTTCGTCCTAGATCCTCAAATTCCAAATTTCAGTCCTTTCGGCGTTTCTCAGGCACGCGTTCAGCAGCAAGGGCTCAGGCCGCCACTTCCTCACAGCAACAGAGGAAGAAGCCTACCTTTAAGGCCCAACCCGCTTGGCGCCCTCGGGCACAGCCCACCCGCTCATTTAATAATAAACAATCCTCGGCATGAGGGGGCGCCCCCACCCCAGAGGGTGGGGGGTCGTCTCCTCCTTTTTCAGGAGGCTTGGCGGGCCCACATCTCCGATGTTTGGGCGCTCGAGATTGTAACCTCAGGGTACAAGATCGAATTTGTCTCCCGTCCACCAGACCGATTTTTCCTGTCCCGACCACCCAGAGATCCTGGCCGGTCGACAGCTTTCTTTCAGGCACTTCACACCCTTCTTTTAAAGGGGGTAATTGCCCCGGTTCCCCCAGCCGAGCATTTCAGGGGTTTTTATTCAAACCTCTTTGTGGTGCCCAAAAAGGAGGGATCCGTGCGACCAGTCCTGGATCTCAGGTTGTTGAATCGCTTTGTCAGGACTCAACATTTCAGAATGGAGTCCTTACGCTCTGTAGTGGCCTCCCTGGAACAGGGCGAGTTTCTTTCCTCAGTGGACATTCAGGATGCGTACCTGCATATCCCCATCGCCCACGCCCATCAGCGTTTCCTCCGTTTTGCAGTGGAGGATTGTCACTATCAATTTGTGGCCCTTCCCTTCGGGTTGGCAACCGCGCCACGAGTTTTCACGAAGGTGCTGGCCCCTCTTCTGGCACTCCTTCGTTCCAGGGGTATCGTTCTGTTCCCGTATCTGGACGACATTCTTGTGAAGGCACCCACCTTCAGTCAGAACGAAGAGAGCCTCGCCATCACCATAGGCGCGCTGACTCAGTTCGGCTGGCTAGTAAATTTCAAGAAGTCATCCCTCCATCCCAGCAGACAGATCACCTTCCTGGGGATGGTCCTCGACTCATCGTCAGTCCGGCTCCCTCTCGACAAGAGACGATCGCTCCAAAGATCAGTGCGGCTTCTCCACCGCAGCACACGTCCCACGATTCATCGTTGCATGCAGGTGCTGGGGACTCTAGTGGCCTCCTTCGAGGCAGTCCCGTTTGCGCAGTTCCACACTCGCCCACTTCAATGGGCGATCCTGTCGACCTGGGACAAGTCACGGGACTCCCTCAACAACTCCATCTCCCTTCCTCCCCAGGTGCGGTCGACCCTGGTGTGGTGGCTAGAGGCTCCAGCCCTGACTTCCGGCAAGTCCTTTCTGCCGATCTCGTGGACAATTATCACCACCGATGCCAGTCTCCTCGGTTGGGGGGGGGGGGGGGGGTTTCCCTCCACGGATGGTCCAGGGGAAGTGGTCTCCATCGGAGTCCAAACTACCGATCAATATACTGGAGCTGCGGGCCATCTATCTGTCCCTGCTTCACTGGACCCCCTATTGGTAGGATTGCCGATCCGGATTCAGTCGGACAATGCCACGGCGGTGGCTTACATCAATCACCAGGGAGGAACTCGCAGCCGGGCAGCGATGGACGAGGCGGCCAAGATTCTTCAGTGGGCAGAGGATCACGTGCCAGTCATTTCCGCAGTATACGTTCCCGGGGTGGAGATTTGGGCGGCAGATTACCTCAGTCGGCAGACCGTGGATCCAGGGGAGTGGTCCCTACATCCGGAAGTCTTCAATGCCATTTGCCTTCGTTGGGGTCGGCCGGAGGTGGACTTGATGGCATCCAGGCTCAACCACAAGCTCCCAGTCTTCCTGTCTCGAACAAGAGATCCGCGGGCCTACGCAGCAGATGCACTGGTAGCCCCATGGGAGGGGTTTTCCCTCCTGTATGTCTTTCCCCCCATCCCTCTCCTACCCCGGATTCTTCGCAGAATCAGGAGGGAAGGCATACCAACCATTCTCATCGCTCCAGATTGGCCCCAGCGCACGTGGTACACGGAGCTCATTCTCCTTCTCGGAGACGCTCCATGGCCTCTCCCACTCAGGGACGACCTCCTATCTCAAGGACCTGTCTTCCACCAGCGTTTAAGCTGGCTACGTTTGACGGCGTGGCTATTGAGACCTCCATTTTGAAACGTAGGGGATTCTCTGACACAGTCATTCGGACCATGATCAGGGCAAGGAAGCCTACATCGTCTACAGTTTACTACAGGGCTTGGAAGTCTTTTCTCCGGTTCTGTGGGGAGCGTGACCTACCTCCACTTTCCTTTTCTTTGTCTACGGTCCTTTCCTTCCTGCAGTCAGGTCTGGAGTTAGGGCTGGGTCTTAATTCTCTTAAGGGACAGGTGTCTGCGCTGTCAATTTTTTCCAGAGACAGCTGTCACAAAAATCCCCGATCAGGACCTTCCTTCAGGGGGTAGCTCACATTGTGCCTCCCTATCGTCCCCCTCTTCCATCCTGGGACTTGAACCTGGTACTTGGTTCCCTCCAGGAACCTCCCTTCGAACCGCTCGACAGTGTCTCTCTCCGTCTCCTCTCGTGGAAGGTAGCCTTCCTGGTGGCTGTCACCTCCATCAGGCAAGTTTCGGAACTGGCGGCACTTTCCTGCAGAGAACCCTTTCTCATCTTGCACCTGGATAAAGCGGTTCTGCGTCCGGTGCCTTCCTTTCTACCTAAGGTAGTCTCGGCCTTCCATATGAATGAGGACATCGTCCTTCCATCTTTCTGCCCCTCGCCATCCCATCCTACAGAACGTGCTCTCCACAGCCTAGACATGGTCAGGGCATTGAGGATCTACTTAGCCGTTTCAGAGTCTTTTCGGCGCACAGACTCCCTGTTCGTCCTGCCTGAGGGTCCCCGCAAGGGATTGGCGGCTTCCAAGGTGACGATTGCCAGGTGGATACGTCTAGCCATTGCCGAGGCGTATCGCTCCCGAGGCAGGACGCCCCCTGCTCGTATCACGGCCCACTCTACCAGGGCGGTGGGCGCTTCTTGGGCTCATTTCCACCAGGCCTCTGCGGTACAACTCTGTAAGGCAGCAACCTGGTCTTCCTTACACACGTTCACCAGGTTTTACCAGGTGAACACTTTTGCATCGGCTGATGCTGCTCTGGGACGCAAGGTTTTGCGAGCGGCGGTTCCCTAGGCCTTCGCATCTGCGTTCTATTTTTGGTTCTCCCCTCCCCGTGGACTGCTTTAGGACGTCCCACGGTCCTGTGTCCCCCAATGACACTAGCGAGAAAACGAGATTTTTGTGGACTCACCTGTAAAATCTCTTTCTCGCTGTGTTCATTGGGGGACACAGCACCCACCCATTGTTTTTCATTTTACCGCAAGGAATCTTTTCTTTCCTTAAGCGGGTGGGGTCATTGGTCCTAGGTTCGGACCTAGTTGACGTTTCTTTCTGTTTTTATTTCTTGTTTTGCTCCTACTGCTTGGGCACAAACTGATATGCTCTCTCCAGGCGGGAGGGGATATAGCCGGCAGGAGGAGCTATCACTTTTTCAGCTTAGTGTCGCCTCCTAGGGGCAGCAGCTATATCCCACGGTCCTGTGTCCCCCAATGAACACAGCGAGAAAGAGATTTTACAGGTGAGTCCACAAAAATCTCGTTTTTACACACAAATACAGTGTAAACCTTATACAGTTTCAGCTACCCTCATACAGTGCAAGACAGTGGACCTGTCAGCACATGCAAACGGTTTCTCACAGCTCATGTCTGTGTAACCTGGGATTCTAAAAATAGAAATGGAAAAACTTCATTAATTATGAACTCTTCTAGAAAAATGGTTTACCTTTTCCATGATATGGCTGACCATTACTGGGAAAGAAGGAAGCTTCACAGGCTTTTCTTTATTCTCACTGCTGGCAGAAAATGTTCTCAGGGCTCTTTGTGCTTCCCCATAAACCTCCTCTCTCCTACCAAAAGAAAACATCCATTGCTTCATTTAAGATTATTGCAAAAATAAGAATTTTGTTTACTATCCATCCCACATACATTTAGCACATAAAGGAATAAAAAATATTAGGTCCTGTATTGATGTACATAGGGGTCCACATAACACCATGTGCAATACATGACACTAGATCTATAATACATTTGTGAAGATAGGCACTGGCCATTTAAAAGGGAATATGTCAACTATATTTTTTGTGCCAGTTAAAACCAGAGACACATTCTTTTTTTCTAATCTGTTTTTATTTTCTGATAGTAGATTTTTTTAATTCTATTTCCGGAATATGATTATGGGGGCAGCCATCTTGCCTGAGCTGTTTTCAACCGCATTTAAAA
The DNA here is from genome assembly GCA_900303285.1 of Rhinella marina. NCBI lineage: Eukaryota > Metazoa > Chordata > Amphibia > Anura > Bufonidae > Rhinella > Rhinella marina. The sequence goes on along the minus strand of ONZH01010865.1, from coordinate 90,473 downwards.
AACATTGAGAAAATTGCTTTATGGCAGCCCCATGGGTATAGACACAATGGTAGAGACCTCTTTGACTTCAATGGGAGAGTTTTCTAAGCATGCTCCGTAAACCCACGCAGAAGTCAGGAGAGCGTAGATAAGCTGTGATATCGCCTATTGTGAATGGTTGATACATACTTTTTCTCCTTGGTTAGCTTGCACAGGTGCTATACTTGCAACATATTTTCAAACGGGGGGATATATATTGAAGAGGACCTTTCATCACTCCTGACATGTCTGTTTTAGTGACTTCATGCATTCCCCATGTAAGAACGATTCTGGAGCATCTATTCTTATGTCTGTATGTTGTGCCATTCCTTTCTTATTTCTACTAGAAGTAATGAATGAATTGCTAGCAGTCTGCAGTAAGGGTACAGAGGGGTGGTAACCACTTGTGGGTGTGTACCTGCGCAGTCTGACTCTATCAAGTCAGTGCTACCATTGTCAGACTGTGCAGGTTGTCAGACTGTGACCCATGGCTGTCTACCCCGTTATAACACATGACCGACACCCCAGAGTGTACAAGAGAAATAGGGCAATCATTCTCACATCCTACCTAGAATGGAGGCCTGGGGAGTCTACTGAGACAAGGTGGGTAACAGAGTTTTAACCTGTTAGCCCCTCCTCTAGTGTGCAGCACGCATGTCTCCGAGATCACTCAGGAATGTGGTCTTATCAGCACAATGGGGGATGGGTACTATCTCTAACCCACTTCATTACAAGGGAAACTTATAAACTATTACACAGAGTATTAAACAGAATTAAAGGGGAGAACCAATCAGTAACTTAAAAATACCCTTACAATACACATAGGAAGTGAAGCATAAAATATAAAGGTCGGAAAGACAGAAAGATAATTCTGATACTTCACAAAGCAATCCAAGGTGAGGCACTAGGGGAAGGCATAGCAACACTTCACAGAATGATGCCCTGCACCAGAGACCTGTCCCTGGAATGCCCTGGTAGATCCTAAGACAAACAGCCAACACAGATGTGCAACATGGTTGGTGTCTGGTGGAAGTTTAGGCCACTAAGCCTAATAATGGGCACAGTTTCCAAGCTCTAGCAGGAATCGAGGACTCTGCAGTGCTCACTGCAGCATCTAAGAGAAGAGGATGTGGAAAGTCTTATAGGACCCTGTATGTGCTATATCTTATGAGTATTATGCCATGCTATCAAACTGGTTATTTTATGTTCTGCCATGTTAGTTTTCTGAACATATCTAGCTTTTAGGACAGTGTTTAATTGTCCCTTGATGAACCCTTATGGGAGAACGCATTGGGATACGGTTGGTTCACCGTATCACACACAAACCTTGGCAGTCTGTACATGTACATGTTATTTTCTGCCGTTTGTTTGCATAATTGACTTCTACCTGCCCAGTGATTTCAGGAAGTGTTCCCACTGCCTTACCTTGTATTGTGAATTAACACGATTACCTGTCTTTCTGAAGTGATCTTTGTATTTTAGGTTGCTAGGGGCAAGGATATTTCGAAGGGGTCCAGGCATTTCCCATGCCCTGTTATTTTTATAACAATTAGCGGTGGGGGGAGGCTAGAGCTGACAGCTCATAAATGTGAGGACTCTCTGGTGCGTACACCGTTTTGAGTGGACTACAGAACTCTCCTTGTGCTGGAGCTGCTCAATACAGATTATAGCTCAGTTCATGCTACCCTAAGATAGGACAGCATGAACTGCCGACAGATTCCCTTTAAAGGACTGAAGGGAACACAAGACAATTTAAACTATGCAGCAAACATAAGTTACATTTTAAGTATAATGCCACACCAACAAAGCAAAGTGAAATATAATGCAATCCATACAAAATATTGCATAATAGAACTCTTACGGATCTCCAGCTGAAAGGAGCAGCAAGTATCTCGAAGGTATGTGGTCAGGAGAAAAAACTTTGCTTGCAAATTTGACTGCAACTTGTCGAACCTGAACTTCAGGCTAAAATAAAAAATATATGACAAAATGAGCATCGAATAACATTAACGCTATAGCTGACAATCAAAATGGAAGGTTTACAGAGGTATAATTACATTTGAGCTGAAATTACTACTGGTAAATTAAAATGCAGCAGATCAGTGTTATTTTAAAGAGGTTGTGTCACTTCAGCAAATGGCATTTATCATGTAGAGAAGGTTAATATAAGGCACTTACTAACGTATTGTCATTGTCCATATTGCTTCCTTGATACATTTTTTCATCACATTATACGTTGCTCATATCCATGGTTATGACCACCCTGCAATCCAGCAGTGCTGGCCGTGCTTCCAGGCTACAGGAAAAAGCTCAGGCCTCTCTGGTGGCTGGAACTGTGGGAGTGCACATAGACCAGCACTTTTTCCTATAGTGTGTAAACACGGCCACCATTGATGGATTGCAGATTGGTCATAATTAGAGTTGAGCAAACATGCTCGTAACGAGCACTGTACTGCTCGGATCCCCTGCGCTCGCATGCCCGCAGGCATCCGGATCCGTCCTCACCTGACTAAGTCAATGGGGGCGGATCCGTTTGGTATGACACACGAGTGTGTCATACCAAACGGATCCGTCCCCACTGACTTGCAGTCGGGTGAGGAGGACGGATCCGTTTGGTGTCACACACTAGTGTGTGATACCAGACGGATTCGTGCCCATTGACTTACAGGCAGGTGAGGACGGATCCGGATGCCTGCGCAGCGGAGCGCAGTGGATCCGAGCAGTACAGTGCTCGTTACGAGCACGTTCGATCAACTCTAGCCATAATCATGGAACCAATCAGTTTACAATGTGATGGAAAAATGATTCAAGCCAGCAAAGCAGGCAATATGGACAATCACAATACATCAGTAAGTGCCTTGTATTAACTTATCAACAGGATAAATATAATTTGTTGACGCGAGACAATCCAAAAGTTCTGCTGGCGTACTCCAGCAGCAGGGAGAGGGGGCGGGCTGCTTTAGCTGCTCATATATCTTTATTGGTAGCAGCTAGAAATATGGGTTTTATCTTGTTTGAAAGCTGGGACAGCATTATCTTCACTACATCGGACGATATCAGGATGGCAGTGAATGCAGCTGAAAGTGAAAGTAAATGCAGATTTTACCCCGTTTATTCCCAACTCGATTTCTAATTGTGATATCTACTGCCCTGCTGATGTTGTGCTAGTGCTACAGCTTTCAAACAAGGCCAGCCTCAAATCTCTAGCTGCTACCAATCCAGAGATATGAGCAGCTAAAGCAGCCACCTGCCCCTCTCCCACAGCTATGCTCAGGCAATTTAATGCTAATGGTAATATTCCTTAGTATAAAGCTGCAATAAAGTGGCCAACTCCATTAAATGATTTCTCCATTTTAATAATAATTTATATCCAAAATAGCATGTTAATAATAATTTTTTTTTTTAACCTGCCCAGGGTAACATAAAAAAGCATATTTCTGCCCCAAGCAGAACTTCCTGTTTTCTTTAGCTTCCGGCTTGGTTTTCTAACCAAACCCAACATGCTATGCTCTGTAATGTTTTACATGGCTTGCTCTGCCTGCCACACTGTCCTCTCTGCTGTATTCATGACCCTACACCTCCGCGTTCCATTTTAAATGGAGAAAGCCACGTGAAATCTTACAGAGGAAAGTATGGTGGGTTTGGTCAGTGAACCCAACAGGAAGCTGATGAAAACAGGAAGTTCTGCATGTAAGCATCCCTCCAAGATCCGGTGATGACAAGTAATACAGGTATATGGGTAAAAATATGCAGCAATTGGGCTAACTCTGGGCAGATAAAAAAAATGAATTAAGGGACTGGAGAACCCCTTTAAAACAACAACTAAAAGGAAATATGTCATCAGTGCACAATTGCTATAGATGCTTTATTTAAAGGTATTAAATGTTTCACCTTCACTAAGTATGATCCAACAAGAGCTTCCATGAGGGTCAACTGAGCTCCTTCCAGGTTTGTGTAAGCCCCAACCATCATTGACAAGGCTTCTTGGATAGAAAGCCTGACATCCATATCTTCCTGCAGGTGAGAAGCAAATTTTACATACAAAATCATAAAAGGAAATTGTTTGAAGGGGTATCCTAGTTTCAACAAACTATTGTTTTTTTATAATAAAAAGTTATCCAGTTGTCTGATCTTTATGAATCAATTCCTTGTCATTTTCAGTTTCTGTGCCTGCAGTTATTAATACAACCTTCATTGTTCACTCCCAGGTGACTGAAATTTGGGGTAGTCATGTGATGGACTCACAGCTATAAGGCTCAATACAAGACAGAGTTCTGAATAACTGGAGCATAACAGTAAGCCTGGGTCTCCATGGGGTGAACACAGCCTGGTCCACCCGTGTCTGCCAAAGGTCACATGAATGCAGGATATCGGAGGTATTAAAGGGGTTGTCCGGGTTCAGAGCTGAACCCGGACAGACCTAGAATTTCACCCAGGCAGCCTGCCTGACAAGAGCATCAGGGCAGGGCAAAGGCATTTTGCCCAGTTCCAGTGACAAACCGGGCTCTGCCAGGCGAAGGCTAACGCCCAGCAGTGAGCCCGGTGACATCACCGGCACTGATGGGCGGGCTTTAGTGCTGCCCTAGCCAGTAAAATGTCTAGGGCAGCGCTAAAGCCGGCCCATCAGAACCAGTGACTTAAATAAAAGAGCCCATGTCCAGCGCAGGGCAAGGGAGCGCATCGGAGCATGAAATACTCCAGATGCTGTTGTCAGACAGGCTGCCTGGGTGTAATCCTGGGTATGTCCGTGGTCATTTCTGAACCCGGACAACCACTTTAAGTTTAAAGGCTATATAGACCTTTTGGGGTAATTTTTTTAGTAGTGCATTTTACTCATTATGAGCTACAAATAATTTTTTAAAATGGCCTTTATTAAAAAAAATATGGAGTCCTTTTCTCTGTAAAGATCTGAGATGCTCTACTAACAGGATCTGAATTTTCTCTCTGCTCCATCAGATAGGTAGCTGACGGGCTCCTTATCTCTGCTACTGATAAGAATGTGGCTTAAATAAGTGTTTATGACCTCTTAGTAATTTAGGGATAACAGAGATAAGGGTTATTAGATAATCAACAAAGTGAAAGCAGGATGCACACAGCTAGAAAAACAGTTAACCCTTTATAGCAGAACGGCTCAATGCTTTTAATAAAGACCAATTATTTTTAATAAATTATTTTTGGCCCCAAATGAGTAAAATGCAAAGATAAAAAAAAGGTCCCCAAGGGTGTACATAGCCTTTAAATTTACGTACCCACTGGCGGTCACATGGCTAAGTTAAAGAGGTTTTCTGAGATTTTAATGCTGATGACCTATCCAGCAAGCACAGATCTTGGAAACAACAAGGAATTCATACTTTTCATGATACTTACAATAACAAATCATGTGCTAGACTTAAATACCTCCTATAAATGTTTCACCCTAAGGGTCGACAATGACCAGTTGGAACAAATTAAGGTCTAATACACAAAATCATTTTTAATTGCAGAAAAATATACATGCACTGAACTGGGCATTCTGGGAAATAATGTAAAAGCCTATAAAACAAAACAAAATAACCTTATGCTCACTTTGTTATCGCACTATGGTGGATATTTTATTTTTGATAGCCCCTGCACCTGCTTAATTTATCAAAAAGCGCACTCCTTGTCATAAACTAAGTGCATCAGTCGGCACTCCATGTGCCTGGGAAGAGAATTGCGTCAGTCATCATTTACAGCAGGAAAGTGGCAAAGGCAAAAGTGAAACACCATTTGAGCAAAAAAGCGTTTGAAAGGTTACAGACATGGGATTTGTGACTTTTTAGCATTATCCCAGTGTACTTCAGCCATAGCCCACACTCATAAACGTGTGCAAACTTCTTATCGCCGATTCACAATTACGGCTTGCAATGGCAGTTAGTTCAGCAGTAACAAAACAAGCTATGTGCTAGTTCCTTCTCTGTTTCCACAAGAAAAGCGCCCCCAGCAGTGCGGTCACGGCCGTGACTGGGATGTGCTGTTGTTCCGTATACAACAGTAAAGGGGCCAATGTACTAAATCAGTACTTCGGCCCCTTTGTGGTTCAGTCAGGGACCCAGTAATATACCACTTTATACTATCCATTCAATAAGTAGGCAGATTTTCACTTGCAGAAATACCAAACACTGGCCAGGTAATGCATGCATACTACAATACTAACGCAATGAAAATCAGTTATAAAACCCACTACCAATTAGTCAGAGAACTTGTGAACGGGGACAATGACTATATCACTATATATCTGATCATTTGTGTTTAGATCAATAATATTCCATGCTGTTAAGATAGAACATATCAGTACTGTATACGGATGTTTAGTTCCCAGCCGTGCATATGTTAGTAGACATTTTCTAAAAGGGTTTCTGATTTTATGTCTGGAAAGAGCCTTCATTGTTTAATGAACAGTTATGTAATTCCTCACAATCACTGCCAGCATCATGGCTTCAGTTTAGAAGGGAGCCATGACAGCTATGCACACAGGTACTGACAAAACCTTATGGACCCACACTGACTTATTAATCCTTCAGGAATTCCAATAGATTTTCGGCATCTGAATGTAAATCATCATTCCCTGACAGCAATAGAAGATCATGAAAATGGCAGGGAATTGAAACACAATGGAGGTCATTTATCAATGTGTTTATGACACCGCTTCGCACCGTCCACCGCATTTGATATAACTTTTGCCATTAAGCAGCGGAAGTTATAGCTGATGTATACTCCTGACTGTGGTAGACTTCAGTTTCTGGCGCACGGCAGGGCAGAGATGCGCCTGATCCGCCTCTTAATAAATTAAGCACACCTCGCTCCAGTGCAGGGAGATCGGGACTAATGTAGTCTAGAAAGTAAGTTGCATAACTGTTCCTTATACAAAGCTTTAAGTTTTCTAGTACTTAGATATTGATAGTGTATCCTCAGGATCAGATCGCTGGGGGTCCAACTCCCCGCACACCCACCGTTCAGCTGTTCCTGACCAGCACTGGAAACTATAGAGTGGACAGAGCACAAGGTTCTGTCCACTGTGGAGTAGCCATGTTGTGGTACCGCAGCTCAGCTCCTAGTCAAGTGAACAGGAGCCGAGATGCAGTATGCTAGCACTGGAAACCTCATAGTCAGAGAAGTCTTCCATGTGATGTATAGTTTTCCGCTCCAGCCTAAAACAGCAGATCATGGGGGTTCAGTGTTGGACACCCTCCAATCTGATAATGATGACCTATCCAAAGACAGGTCATCAATAGCCAAGTACCAAAAAACCCCTTTAATGATGATTTAGTTTTAAGGTTGTCAATGCAATTTTTGGATAAGTCCCAAATTGGACTTAATACTCAGTTGTCTGTGGTGTTCAAACCACAAACACAGTTTTTGAGCCAAAATGAGAAGTGGATCCAAATGGAATGAAAAGTATAAAAAGTAAGAAAAGGCATATATTATCTCTTTTTGTATTTCCTCTACTATTTGGCTCTAAAAACAGCACCAAAAACTTCATGAGTGATTCCAGCTATACTGATATAAACTCCAAACCAAGCAACACAGGACACCAGGAATCCTCCCTCACTTGTAACACTACTGAACTTAGTGACAACAGGAAAACAACCCATTTCAATTTACTATGCATTACCAATCATTTGCACTTCAACGACTAGATCCCAGAAAATTACATTCTGGATGTAGGCTCCATGTCATAATATACACACCATACATTTTTTAAATCACTAAAAGGTATTAAACATGTTATCCAGCTATACAAAAATGATAGCCTGTCCTCAGGATAGGTCAGCAATATCAAACTGGCAGAGGTCTGACCCACAGCACCGATCAGCTGATTGATGGGGTTGCAGCAATCCAGTCAGCCTAGCATCCCCTTCATCATCAGAAGGTGGGATCCGCACCTATCTCCAGAACGGCACCCCTGAAATGAGCGGAGAGCATTCATTTCTATAAGACTGACGAAAATAGCTGAGCACTGGCTCGGCAGTTCCATAGAAGTGAATGGAGCGATGATCATGCTTGCCCAAAAACAGCAGATTTGAGAACTTCCATAGAAAAAGGAATGGAGAGCATGCCATACATGTGCACTCTCATACCTTTCTGACACTGCTGGCATATCCTAGCAATATACCAATAATGTCCAAGAAGAAACAAACCCTTTAAGATGTAGCGAGCTTTCACACCAAAGCTATTACAACATGTAGACAGCTGTGTCTGGTAGATGCTGTGATCTCACCAGTGTGCTGATCAATAGGGATACCAGGAGTCAGTTCACCAATGATCTGTTATTGATGGCTTATCCTAAAGACAGGCTAATAATTGTAGAGCTAAAGAGTTTCGCTCATTCATAGTCATGCATACTGATCCTCTGAAATCATCAGCCAACCAAAGTCCTGTCAACATAAATCCAACCCATGCAAATAGCTACCATGGATGTAGAATAGTGAACGCTACCGTCCAGAATCTAGAGAACAAATATTAGATGAGGTAACAGTTCAAAAACCTCCCATCATTAATTACATTTCTCAGGAAATGGACCTTAAAAAAAGCAAAAAAAATGTATTCATGCTTTCTGGAGTTATACAATTTAAGTCACTGGCTGGGAATTACTGCACACAATCCTATTCAATACAACATCAGTAAGAGTGCTATTAAAGCCATAAAAATCATCACTGTCAGACTAACTATATTTCACACCACTGCAGCAAGCCTGAACTTCACTTTCAATGGCTTCAATATGGAGTGGTGCATTTAACATGTTACATGTGTCAAGTTAAATCTTGCTATATCTGTATGGTCATTTTTGTGGTTAAACCTTCCTCTGCAACTTTGGCTACACACAACCAGCAACAGGGACACCTAGTATCTCTTTAAAGAGAACCTGTCACATCAAAATGCAATCTAACAGCAGCTTGTTATAGAGCAGGAGGAGCTGAGCAGATTGATGTATGTTTTTGTCGGGCAAGATTCAGTAAAACCATATTTTTCACCCCATAAGACGCACTTTTTTCTTATGGGGCGAATGCTAATGAGCACTTCCATTATGGAAGCGCTCATTAGCACCGGAGGAAGCACCGGGAAGCGGTGAAGACTCTGTACTTACTACTTCCTGGACCTCCGTTTGGCTGTGCAGGGCTGCGCACAGCGTGAGGGCGCTCTGTGACCTCACGCTGTGCACGCAGGGTCACAGCACAACCAACAGGAAGAAGAGAGAGAGCGCGGGCGGAGAGGAGCGTCGGCGCCCAGGAACAGGAGAGGTAAGTGCTTTTGTTATTTTTACTGAGACATGCTGGGCTCATAATGGGGGTAATAAGAGGCATGGAGGCTGGAGCGAGGCATGGGGGCTGATATGGGGGCTGGAGTGAGGCATGGGGCTAATTACAGGCATGGGGCTTATATGGGGCTAATTACAGGCATTGGGGGCTAATTACAGGCATGGGGGATAATTACAGATATGGGGGCTAATTATAGGCATTAGGGGCTGATATGGGGGCTAATTACAGGCATTGGGGGCTCACATGGGAGCTGAAGAGAGGCATGGGGCTCTTATCTGAGGTCTGATTGGGGTCTTATTAACATTGGGTGTCTAATTGGGGCTGTGAGCTGAGGTCTTATTAACATTGGAGGTCTGACTGCTGGTCTGACCTGAGATCTAATGAAAAATATTTTTTTCTTATTGCCCTCCTCTAAAACCTAGGTGCGTCTTATGGGGCGAAAAATACGGTAATTTATACATTTATATCTCTGCTTTTTCTAAGAGCTATCAGTACAGGAGGGAGGTGTTGTCAGGGACTGACAGCGGTTATACACATTTATACACACAATGCCATCAATCACTGATAACTCCTCCCTCCTGTCCTGATCCTGTTCCAAAGAGGTAGAAAAAGTAATGTATAAATGACAGGTTTTACTGAATCTTTTCCCACAAAAATATATATCAATCTGCTCAGCTCCTCCTGCTCTATAACTTGTTGCTTTCATATTGCATTGCATGGTGACAGGTTCTCTTTAATGTCTCTTCATGATACTGAAAAACAGGAAATAAATCTCTTATTACAGACCATGCTGGAATGTTCTTACCTTCCTCATGGCCTCAAAAAACTGCTGAACTAAGGCTAGGTCCTTTGTGAAAAGCTGAGGCATCCGGCTAGATCGAAACAAAAAAGAAGGCACACAAAAATTACAAAAAATCTCAAGACAACAAAAAACTGAAATTTATCCGACAAGCTTCTCCTGGTCAACCTACCCAGAGAGTTTGCCGACAGCTGAATATGCCATGGAAAGCAACTTTGGATCCTTCACAGAAAAAGAAAAGTGAGAAGGTTTATGTGTGTATCATATTTACAGCCTTACAGGGTTTTACACATTATCTAGGCAGAATGAAGAATGAACAGGCACCATCATCTAAAGTAAGAACTAAGGAGGCTAAATTTAAATGTCTCCCTATAAGAATTGCGGGGGGAATGGCTTGGGCGTTTTCTGTTGCTTTCTTTGGGTTAAATCATTACTCTACAGGATACACAATACTGTAGATATTATGAAATTTGCTGGATATAGGCCAAAGTATTTTTCTTAAACCTTCCAGGACACAGTGCATTTTTTCCCTTTCTGTCTTTCAAGACCCAGAACTTTTTTTTACTTTTCGTTCACACAGCCTTTTTTTTTTCAGGACAAGTTGTATTTTTTAATGGCATGATTTTATTTAATTTATCTTCTACTGGAAACTATACTTTTATTTACGTCTACAGAGCTGTTTGAGGGCATATTTTTTTGAGGGCTGTGCTGTAATTTTTACAGGTAACATCTTGGGGTCCATACGAAATTTTAATAAATTACGGTATGTATTCAGCGCATAATAAATGTATTTTTTAGTAGTTAGAACATTTTTTGGACACAGAGATGCCAATTTTTAATACCATATGTAATTTTTAATCCCATTACGGGACTTGAGCATGGGATTCCTCTGACTCATTGTAGCACTGTCAATCAAATTCTATCTATCTTTTGTTCTAACTAATTATTTTTTTCTATTCAGTTTTCATCTTCTGATTGTAGATTTTTTTAAATTCTATTTTCTGTATATAATAATGGGGGCAGCCACGTTGTCTGAGCCAATTCCTTGCCTCCTCTTCTGTATCTAAGATGGCCACACAGCTTCTCATACAATCTGATGCATACTGTGTTTCCCTGCTGCCCTCAGATTGGCCAGTACTGCTCATGTGAGAGGGACGGCCGAACTGAGGGCAGTTCTGGACAAGCAGGAAGTGTCTTGGACTACCAAATGCACAATGTGCATCAGTCAGTCAGAAAAGGAGCTTGGAAACTGGCAGCTCTGCAGCTGAAGACTTTTGGTGCCAGTCAATAGACACAATCATCTGATGTACGATTCTCATTGATTGGGTAATCGCTGGCACCTTTACATTGGCCACTTATTGGGAAAGAGCATTTCTACAAACATCCAACCCCAATATTTCGTCTGATGATCAGTCTGTGTAAAAGGATCTGGAGTGAAAGGTATCATTACGTTCAGTTCAGCCAGCCCCAAAATGCATTGTGCCTTGTTTAACAGTGAATTTCCCGGTGACAGGCTTTCTTTAAAAAAATTGAATTCTTACCTCTTTATATTCATTAATCAGTTTTGTAAGCCCATTCAGTAGCATCGGACCCAGAGGTTTTAATTTTGCATCAGGGCAACTATCATGAAGCAAAAAAAAATAAAAATAAAAAATGAAAGCAATAGTTTCAGCTACAAAGGCATGGACTAGTCTACACCATTAAAGTAACCTATATACCGTACAGTCAGAAAACAATTAACACAGCACTGGATTTCTTACGCATTTCATACCTGTCGATCACCTAGCCAAAATGTATGAGGGTGTCCAGAGCAATGTAACAACCATAAAGATTTACATATTCAATTTTTCATGACGTTAAGCCAAAATCATGAGTGGATTCAAAAAGAGAAGACTGTCTTTCTTTTATTCATGTCCTGTGTTTTTAATATGCTGGTGGTATTGATTTAAAAAACTGCATCAAACAAATCTGCTGGTGTAAACCCAGCCTTAGTGTACTTTTACATGTACTCAATGGCACATGTGAGAAATTACCATGCAGCAAAACCTGCCTGTTTTATTGCAGGTTTGCACACTTTTTTGCCATATGGCTTCTGCAGGGTGAAACGCTACCTTTTATCTTGTTTAACCTGCAGACGTGTAGCCAAAAAACGCATTGCAAAACCACAGAAATCCACGGTAAACTGTGCACAGGTAAACTACGGCAATTGCTCATGCACCACAAAGACACAATTTGTAAAAATGGTGCAGTAAACATTCCTCAATGATAAATGTGTGATTGCCTTGAATCTCTGTAGAGTACAGGTAAATAGCATTGTAAACCTCAAAAGGTCTGAAAAAACTGTGTGAGCTATAAACTGACCTGGTAACACATAAGACTTCACTTGGCACTTAAAGGGTTTTCCAGTCAAACCATATTGAAGGCCTATCTTCAGGAAAGGCCATCAATATCAGATTTGTCGGAGTCCAACTCCTGGCACCCATGGATCAGATACCACCAGAAGCAGAAGACTGTCAACTGTTTTCTTTCTGGCACCAGTTGAAATCAGCTGATCAGTGGGGGTGCTTGGAGCTGGACACCCACAAATATTGATGATCTATTCTGAGGACTGGAAAATGAAATAAATGATGCCCCAATATCAAGCTTTTTTGGCTTTGGGAACAGCTGCAAGACATCACTGATACCAACTGCCATGGGCAAATAATTTGGACTCGATAGGAAAAAGGCACTTTTCTAATTCATGTTTCCCCTTCAAAAAAAACGCCTCCATTACTGATAATACTTTGCATTCTTTATGAAAGGATCTGATTGTATAATTATCTTTAACATAGCAATGACGGATCCGTCATGAACACCACTGAAAGTCAATGGGGGACGGATCTGTTTTCTATTGTGTCCAAGAAAACTGACCCCCCCCCATTGACTTATATTGTTAGTCATTGCGGATCCGTCTTTCTCCGCACCACATCGCGGGGAGATGCATGCAGCATTATTCTGTCCGCGATGGGGACGCAACTAAATGGAACGGAGAAGCAGCAGACAGGCTGTTACAACTACCGATGGTTTGTCCAGGGCCACTTATAGCACTCTGTAATTTCTCCTTAACCATAAAAACATTCTTAGTTATACTTACACCGCACAGATATGGTGCACAAACTGTAGAGATAGCATCCTTAACTTAGCATTTGTGTTTCCACCAAAAAGCCCATCATATACAACCTGCAATAATGTAAAAGAAATAAGACATAATACTGACACAGTATTAAAAAAAAGACAATGCTACAATGAATTATCTTCAGAAATGAGCTGGGGCCTCAACAATTCATAAGATAAAATATCAGAGTGATATGCTGAAATCACTATGGTAACATTTCAATCCCTGGGAAACTTTAAAGAAAATCTGTCAGATCTGAACCCCCCCCCCCCAAACTAGAGTAAGTGGTGCATAGTGTCAATGAAGCTGAGCCCAATTATGTCATTTTTATCTTCATACTCACTTGCGTTCCAATGCTGTGCTCCCACAAACCAGCAGTAAGGGCTTGTTCACACGTCAGTTATTTCAATCAGTTATTATGAGTCAAAACCAGGAATGGAGGCTCCACAGACATTAGCTATAATGAAAAGATCTGCACCTGTTCTGTATTTTTGACCAGCACCTGGTTTTGGCTCACAATAACTGATAAAGAAACTGAACAAAAAACTGAAGTGTGAACAAGGCCTAAGATACAGTCAGAGGACTCCTGAGCTCACACCTATAATGGAGAGGACTCAAGAGGGAGTCTTCTCAATGCATTTTACTGCTGGTTTGTGGGAACATAGTGTCAGAATGCAAGCGATTACATAATCGGATGTTACACTGCTTGCGCCAGTTTGGGGGTGTTTAGGATTCCCATTAACAAGAAAGAGCAACATTTTTTGTCCAGTATCAATAATTTCCCGTGTCAGAAATCTCACAACAGTACTAAAGTTTAAGAACTTTGAAGAACATTGCATTTTGGAAACCTGCTAACATTTTAGTAGTATTTAGCAATATAGAAATATAAAATTCTTCCAACAACAGAGTACACGGCAACAGAAGTTAAGGAAGTGTTCACACAGGACAAGTGTGCTGCGAATCTTCAGTTCTCATTTTGCAGACGGAACAGCCATAGAGCATTACAGTGGCAGCAGCAGAGTAGGTGAAATTTTACCAAATCTCTTCTACATGCATTCAGATTTTAAATGAAGGAATACATATGACCTGTGTACATTTTAAAATTGTCCTTTTTTAGAGGAATTAGAGTATTAAACAGGAAAAATGACTGACAAGCAGTTACAGCAGTTTAACAGGGCAGAACAGACGTGAATACCATACCTGTATATTAGCAGGAAACAACTCCGCTGCCAATCTGGACCTCAAGAGGTGAGGGACAATTTTTAGTTTAACACGGGTGCTGACCGGATCTCTTTTTAATTCTGGCTTCTGTAAATTTCCCTTAAAAAAAAAAAAAAAATTATATATATATATATTTTATAATGTGGAAATTAAGCACAGACTTATCACTGCAATAAATGATGGGATGAAGAATAGTCTTGACACATTATGTTATGAACAATATCTTACCTCCTTTGTTTTAAGGGGTATGTCTCCCAAATAAACTTTGTACATCTTGTTGATAATGGTCGGATCGTTCCAATCAATTAAGCTGAAAAAAAAAAACAATAATAATAGTAATGCAAAATCTCAACACACACACACTAAAAGCATAGGTTCGCCGTTGCTGAGCTACATTCACAGCAAGAATAACACTTTCCATATATTTTGTACCATAAATATAAAAGTGCAAGTTCATCGAATTGAGGTGTAATAAAGGGCGTTCTATTGTGTGGGCTGCACCTTACCTCTGCTTACTCTTCAGCTCCAGGTCTGCAGCAGTGGCCACACTGTGCCTAGTGTCACTTGAGGCAATTACCAGATGAATGACAGCTTCCAGCTCGGGCACCTGTTCTGCCTCTATGAACTTCACTATGCCCAGTTTGCACTGTAAGAACAGAACAGCAGTTTACAATAGGAAGATCCCAGTAAAACATATGACCTTTAACCCTTTCACTCCCGGAGGTTTTTTCGGTTATGCATTTTCGTTTTGCGCTCCCTGCCTTCAAACAGCCATAACGGTTTTATTTTTCTGTTCACATAGCTGTATGAGGGCTTGTTTTTTGCGGGACAAGTTGTACTTTCCAACGCCACCATTTAATATTGCATATGGTGTAGTGGGAAGCAGGAAAAAAATTCCAAATCGGGTGAAATTGCAAAAAAAAAAAAAAACGCTATTCCACTACAGTTCTACGGGTTTCTTATTTACAGCGTTCGATGTGCATTAAAACTGACCAGTTACTTT